>BOSO01002373.1:399130-414514 GCA_018403395.1 Gorsachius goisagi | reverse complement strand
CTAGACCTGCCCTGGCGCAGCTTCAAACCATTCCCCCTCGTCCTATCATCTGTTACCAGGGAGAAGAGGCCGACCCCCACCTCACTACAGCCTCCTCTCAGGTAGCTGTAGAGGGCGATAAGTCATGAGCAGAGCAGGGAAGGAGCAGGCGCCCTCTGGACGAGCGCAGCGGGGCTGAGTGGGCTTGGGCTGCCTCAGCTGCTCAGCAGAATTTGTTACTGGAAAGCCTCTTGGCAACCCGAAGTTTGGATTTTTTGTTTGAATTTTTAAAATTTTGTGTTCTTTCTTCATTAACACCATAAGCTCCCTGGAAGCTCAGGCCCTCCGGCCACACCCGGCAGGCAGCAGATCATGCAACTTGTTGAATGCACGTGTATTTATTGTAATACATTTTCAGCACAAAGTATAACACTTAAGCACAGGAGTGTTACCACAATCTGTACAGCACCCTCTGAACGGCACGGACACCACGGACACGCAGCCCTACAGGCTCTGCAGCAGACTGGAAGGCGGCCGCAGTGGCTAACAAAGACAGCTTAAAACAATGAGCAATCCCAACAGTGGCTCATTCTCTGAGCTCCCCTCGGGCCTGGCTGGGTATATACAAGCATCCAATTAACATGATCGCAAAATTCACATGCTGTACCATTTACAAACACTTTTTTAAAGAAGTTGCTGTTTGCAGCAAACATTTGGTCTAAAAAAAAAAATAATTCTGAAGGCCACATTTTTCTTTCACTCTCCTCTCCTCCACCTTTTCCTACTCTCAAACTCAAAAGAGCAATCGTTGCCTTCCTCTCGCTCCTAACCGAGGCGCTCAGGAGGTCCCAGCCCCCTGCTGAGCCTGGTACCGCCAAAGCCAGACTGGATGCTGTGGAATCACTCAGGTTCCAGCACCATGAACATGGAGTTTGGTCCCTCAGCCCACCAGAGGCCACCTCTGCCTCCCTCTCCTTCCATTAAACCGCACTCACGTGCTTCCAAAGGTTTCACTGTTGCCTTTCTGGCTTAGGAGATGAATGGAGAACTGTTGAGAACAGCCCTGCTGAGAAAGGCAGCGTTTAGCCGTTGTCATCTTCACTCCTCCCTCCGCTATCGGATGCTCCGTGGCTGCACTAGCGGCAGTAGACTGGGGAGGGAGTTGTTTCTGTTTGTTAAATGAGCCACTGTGCACACAAATGACATCTGTGTCGAGAAGCTGGAATGACCTCAGCGCACAGGTGGGGGCTTGTTTGTAGAACACAGCTCAGGCCTAAAAAGCTGCTTCAAGAGGCGGGGGCCTGCTGAGCCGGGCCCCTTCCCCAGCACTGAATGAGGGCCCTGTCCCAGGGCAGCCCAGCTGAGCAGCCTCCGTAGAACCTGCAGGCTCCTCCCCGTCCCTCACCCACCCTGTGGGGACAGAGCCCGGCTTACAGCAGGGACAGGCTGAGAGCGGGGTTATGAAACCCCAGTCCTAAATTCTGCACAGGAGCTGTCCTGTGTCCCCCCCGCAGCCTGCCCCTTAACAGCGCTGGGCTTCACGTGCCACCCCTGTGAGCTAAACGCCTGGAAGGCTGCACCCCCATAGCTACAAAGCTGCCAGGAGCTTTAGTGGAAAGCATGGGAAGCCACTGGGCAGGGGGACTCATCTTCCAGCTTTGTTCTCTGAAAACGTGAAGGAAGCATGAAATAGATACAAGGAGAAAAAAAACCCAAACCAACTGCAGGACCATGAAGGTGGCTTTAGGGGCTGGGGGAGACAGAAATGGCCTCTTTCAAAATTTCTTAGTTGGTTGCAACTGAATTTGCAAGAATTAGATAAAGAGCAAACCCAGGAAGTTGTGACAGCACAAAATTACCGGGAGACCTCATGGCTTCAGTCAGCTTCAAAGAAGAGGTTTCTCAGTTGCAACACTGCCCGCTGGGAACATAAATACCATTTCATTACCTTTACACATTTGATTTAGTTAAAAAGAAAAGTGCCAAAAGCAAAACCTGCAAAGGAGCAGAGACTCAGTTCAGTGGGGGCAAGCTGGGAGTGCTGGTTTCTTGTAAGCAAACAAAAGGGAGAGGGCTCGGGTCAACACAAACCCTGGTGAAGTTTGGCTGCACTCTCGTACCGCAGCTTTATCCAGAGCTGAATTACAGAGAAGCTGATTTCCTCCCAGCACCTTGCCCAGCACCACCCCTGTATTTAAAGCCACATGAAAGGATGGCGGAGGAAACCTGCCTTCCCCGGGAGCGGTGGTGGGAGCCGCACACACCTTTGAGTACCAGACGACGGATGAGGTTTGACTCCTCAGGATTCCCCAGCCTTCCATCCCCGCATGGACGTTATCTGTGCCGTACCTTCCCTGCCCCGTCCCACACAGATCACACAGCCCGTGTCTCTGCTTCAATCTTCTGCTCCGCATGCAGGTTTTCCAATTCTTGGACCTGGGCCACATTCTGCCTGATGGCGATCTCTGGGCCCCCTCCGTACAGCGTGCTTAAATAAATCCACGTCTCCTCAGAAATCTGCCCGTAGTCGGCACCTGAAAGGGACAACAGCAGTAGTCAGATGTGCAGCCAGCAGGCCCTTCGGTTCAGCCTCCCTGACCCCCTTGTGCATGGCCACAAATGAGCTGCGAGAGCCCGGGGGGCCTGCGGCCGTGCACTCGGATACGGCAGTCCCAGGTAGCCGGGGCTGCACTGCCTGGGACAGGCTGAAAATGCCCCTCCAGGCTGCCCTATGAGGGACAACTTAAGGTGGTCAAAGCAGGGAAAGCAGAGACTTCTGCCATAAAGGTTACAGAGGAGGAAAGCAGAAAGGGTTGCTTTGCAATAACCAGGACAGAAATGCAATCTTTATCTGCTGGGCAGGAGAGCCCAGCGAGGGCAGCACAAGCAAGGTTATTCCATGAGCTGGCGCATAGCAGATGCTGAGCAAAGACAAGTCAGGAGCAAGACAAGGTCAAAGCTACAACACTGGGCGAAGGCGAGTGGTGGCCGGGGCCTGGGGACCAGCAAGAGCAGGCGATGGGAGGCTGCAGGCTCTACTACAGCGAGCACATCAGCAACTGGGTCACGCAGGAGCTGCCAATGGAGAACTGAGAGGACCCAGGGCAGTCAGCACAGGGACTGCAGAGACCTGTCACCCTCCACAGCGCCATTGTGCTCTGTGGCTGCTTCTCCATGGACAGCCAGATCCAGTGGCACATTCTCCTTCCCCTTCTAGAAACACCACAAGACAGCGAGCACAGCACAAGCCTTACCCTGCTTAACTTGCACGTGGCCACCTGCTTTTGTGAGCGCGATCCTGCTGTTGTCAATCGGTCCGGGAGGCTCTGTAAGAGGAGACAAACATGGCAAAAACCACTCGACTTTCCCCATTGCCACTAGATTCAGCTTATTTCCCGAGCAGGTTCCCTTGTTATTTCTGCCCTGCCCTTGGCGACCTCCAGGCAGTCTCGCTGGCATCTGAACTCCGTTCAGCATCAAGTCACACCAGCTGGGTGCAGCACTCACTAAGGAGGCGCCCCAGGCAAACAGACCTTTCCGTTCTACCTCTCACCCCCAACAGACTCCAGAGGTCTCTGGCTTCTTACCGTTATCCTTCCCCTTGACAAAGGCTTCCCACTCACGGAACCACTGCATGCTGATACAGTAGATGACACTTGGAGACTCCTCCGCCTGGAAAGCCTTGTTCAGCTGGGAGAGCAGAGAAGAGAGACAAAGGATCCAGTCACTCCTGAGACCTGGAGGAGCCCCTACGGTTAACTGTAAGGCAGCCTTGCCATTCTTCAGAAGAACCCCTTGTAATTCTATGACCATCCTCACAAGCTGTTCCTGCTCACTAGAGCAGGCAAGAGACCAGGATGGTTTCAAACTTTGTGCCTGCACGCAGCGAGGCAGAGCATTATCATGTTCCAGCTGCCCTTCTCTGTGCTGTTAGCACTGGGGAACCCCAAGGTCAATCTCCTGGCTATGTTCTGGAAAATGGGCAGGAGTTTTCCACTGCCTGTGACAGGTCTCCATTCCCCACCTCTGCCCTTTGCCGTTGCTTCCAGATGCTTCCCATACAAACCTTGATGAAGGTGTCGATTTCAATTCTCCTGCGCTTGGCCAGGGCTTCAATCTCCACTTGGCAAATCGAGCACACGTACAGATGGTTCACAGCAGGGCCACCCCCAAACCTGAGCACAGGAAGAGAGGGAGGAGAATGGAGAACTGCAGGAGAATGGAAATGCTTCCCAGCCCCGAATCCTACAGAGATGGATTTTTACACCACTACAGATGCTGGTGAAGGGGGCGCAACTGCAGCCATTTTCTGAATCTCCTGCTGTTACTCGACACAGTGAGGGTCTCAATACTGCTCTGGGACAATGCACTGATACAGCCCGTATTGGTTTAGATGAGGAGGCTCTACCAGCTACAAGTCTTTGCGAGTCCACACCAAGTACTGCAGGCCTTTAAAGTGTCCTGGGAAGGGATTATGCCAAGGTCACTGCCCAAGGTGTGAAACAAAACCCAAGACTCACTGGGAGGAAGACTGAAGTGACTGTATTCACCTGTTGTAGAGATATTCCCACACGTTCTGGGGCAGAATCACAACCAGGTCATCGATGTAGTGGTACTTATTAGGAGGGATCCCTGTGGAGGAAAGGCAAGAGGGAGAGTTAACCAGGGAACTCATCATTGCTGGGTAAAGACACACAAAAAAAGGCAGCTCTTCCTTGCCGAAAACTTTGTGATCCCAGAATCTGCCTCCTCTGCTAATGGAAGACATTCAAGAGTTCAGTAATTGTGGAGGTTTCTCAATTCATGGCCTCAGTTTCTAACCAAGTGTTTCATTTGGTGTTGGTGATTTATAAACACGAGGACTCCCCAGCATGACAGATAAAGAACAGAACAGTAAAACATGGCATCAGCTCCCTTCAGTAGCACGTGCGCTGTTCTCCAAACAAACACTGAAGGCCAACCTTACTGATAGGGTAGTGTGGGTAAGTGCTGCCTTATCTGCTTTCTACAGGTTTGTTTTTAAAAACAAATGGAGAACTGAAAACTGTTGTTTCCCAGCACGATGCATGTCTCTGGGCCTCTGATCAGCAGGACAATGGGGTGACTGCCTCATCTCTCCCCGAGTGGGCTGGAATTTCTGCCAAAGAAGCGGATCCTACCGCAGCGCACACTGCATTGGGACTACAGCTGGAGGGTTTTTTTGGAAGCATAAAGGTACAGCTGCGAGTTGCCATTGCAGATCCAACAGCACTGCCTTACCTCCGTGAGAGCACAGGAAGGTGTGATTGGTGATGGGACCAGGCTCAGCAAAGGTGTTGAATTTATTGAGCCACTCTCGAGAGATGTAGAACTGCAGTAAACTGTGCTCCTTCATGCTGGCAAGGGACACAACTTTCTGGCGCTCTCGCACAGCCTCTTCACTGCTTTTCCTTAAAAGGGAAAGGAAGAGAAAATAAGCGATTCCCAAAAACTTGGCTTTCCAAACACATTTCTGTGTATTCCACAACCAGCAAGAGACGACTACATACAGGGCACTGCTCACCTGTAGAACAAGACATAGGCTTCTGCATTCTGCACCACGGTCTCGTGGACTTCAGTGACGTATTGGTCATCAAACTCGTACCACTGGCCATTGATCACATTCTGGCAGTAGGCTATGTAATGCCCACCTGTAACAGAGAAAACACGACGCTGCTGGGATTCGGAGTTCAGACAGAAATCAGGCCTGGGATAATGTCAGCGGCACAAACCGGATCAGCTTCTGGCAGAGGACAGAGAGAGCACCAAAAAACCAGAATGGCGTAATTCCTGGTCAGGCAAGCTTTGCCGGAGCAGGGGAGCCTGGCACTGTCACCCTGATTTGCCTTCCTTGGAAGGGGCCTCTCAGTGAGACTGAGCATCAGGAAAGGGTTTGAGCCAACCCAGCGGTGAGGCTGCAGTAGCTGCAGGGGATCTGTCAGAAGCTGCTCAGTTCACTTTTCAAAGGGCTGAGGCTGAGCAAGGCTGGAGATGGAGGGGGCAGGTCTTGCACTGCGCTTCACCCCAGAGAGGCGTTGGCTAGTCTTGGAGCACACTTCTGCTTTGCTCATGCTCATCTCATTCCTGTTCACCCCTGCCCATACTCACAGAAGGAGGACTTACTGCCTGCTGTGCCATGGTGACAGATGACCGACAGGAGATCGTAGGTGGTGATCTGGGAGACACACTCCTTGGCTAGGAAAGGTCGCAGATCCAGCCCTTCCAAGGGGAAGGAGACGTGACTGTTGATCTTGAAGGAATACATCACCTCATGCCGGAACCGTTTCAAGTGGATGCAAAGAATCTGAAAGACCAAAGACAGAGAACATGAGTTTTTCCATGGGTATTCTGATCCGACACCACATCTCTATGCATCTGACCTTGGCAAGAGTTCTTTGCCTGTTGGCCATGAATCCTCCTGGCTCATCAGCTTAGAACAGAGAAGTTTCTTCTGGTCTAGATAAAGGACTTTGCCACCGAAACAAATTGCTACTTCTGTTCTACCTCCAGCCTCCTTACCTCTTTAGTGGCTGCTGAAAGAAAACTGGGAAACAAGGTGCTTTTACTCACCTCTGGTAGGCGAAGGACTTTGCAGTACTTTACTCCATTCCGCAGTCTGAGGGAGAAAAAGAAACTAGCTGTGAGAAATCTCTAAACCAAAGGGATGCCAAAAGGCAAGACAGGGTTTTGCTCTGTCTGGGTCTCCCTCACTTTGAAATCCAAGACAAATCCTGAATTCCAGCAGCAACAAATTCAGGCTCTTTGCAGCATCCTTCCCAAATGAAGCATGGTGTGAGCAGTTTGTCCTGCCTCTCTTTTCTAATACAATTGCTCCATTATTGCCAAGCCATATCCCTGTTCATGTCCTTCTTCCTTTCTTTTCCCCCCAAAGCCAGCACTTTTCCCAGGCGATCAGTGACCTCTCAAGACCAGAACTCCAATTTAAGGCAAGGCAGGTTTTACCTGCCACTCAGCAAAAGAAATGTCCAGGCAGAGGGCATAGCAAAATGATTGACAGCAGTACAGAGAAAAAGTTCCAGAAATACAACCCAATACAGATAATGCAAACTTACTTTTTACACCGTTCACAGCTGTACATGTTGTCCCCTGTAGACGAAGAGAAGAAAGCCATTATGCAGTTACTCAGAGCACACAACGCTGATATGGCTACATTTCCATCCAGCGCAGAGAAACCAAGTTAAGCAACCTCCTGGGGAAGCCAGGGTAAGAAGAGATCGAAACCAGCACTTCTCTCAATAAGTACAGGCAAAAAGAGAATGCAGTCAACTAGCAGGAAAGTATACAACTGCCCACCAACACAAGTGAATACAGCAAATTATTTAAGTCTCTAGAGCTTATGGAGTGGGTGGAGAAAGCAAAGACACTAAGAAGGAGCCACAGCACTCACAACCAACCAACAGCCACGTCTGCTCCTCGCTCAAGAGACTCTCACCCAGATTCAGAATGAAAAGGCAGCACCCCGGGCAGGTGGGAAAACTCGCTTCTGCTCAGAGATGCTGAACTGCCAGCTTCTGGTACTGCCAGTCTCTGAGTGAAATAGTGAGGCAGGATGTGCAGGAGATTTAATCCAAAACGCACATGCAATAACTCCTCCATGCGGTTTTACTTGTCTTGTGCTGTCAGACCACACTGAAGAGAACTCACCCTTCAACTCATCTGCTGCAAAAAAGGCAGCAAGGCAATCCTCCAGCGTCACAACAGGACCCCAAAACCAGCTAGGGATACAGGACACCACAAATCTGCAGGAGAGAGGGGATTAAGAGAAAGAGTTATACACAAAATAGCTGGACCCCTTGATGTACAAAACCCAAAATGGATGATGGGTTTCCTTCTAGCTGTAGGTTCTAAGCTCATCGCACATCCCAGAGGAGCAGGGAAAGCATGATTTCTCTCAGCTGATATTCCTACCGTGATTGCTCAAACTGGAGATGATTTGGAAAACTACACCAGGATTTAATTTGCTCCGGAGGGCAAGACTGAGCAAAATGCAGCAGTGAGGGATTATCAGTTGCACAAGAGATCTCAAGGTGTGCAACAGAACTAGAGGAACAGTAGCGACTGGTTTACATTAAAAGGCTCAAAGCCCTGTGAGGTACCACATACTGTCATCCACGGAATGGTTACAGTTGTCATTCTGCTGTAAAAACCACTGGTTAGGGATAGCTGCCTTCCAGCACTGCAGGGAAAACCCCAGAAGAAAGAGGTCCTGCACAGGGAACACACCTCCGGATATACTCCATGATGAAAGCAATCCAGCCTTGTGAGGCATAGTTGTCCCCACATGCCCCTGCCTTAGCTGGCACATTTTGGTAGATGGCAGAGTGCAGCTTGGCCAAGTCCTCCTTCCCTGGGATTGGGAGTGACAGGTCCTGGAATGTCTCCACTGTCGTAGAAACCTGGAAATATGCAAGAGGAAGAGGTCTGAGTTTCCTGTGTGTGTAATGGAGCTGGGACCTGACCTTCATCACCTTTTATCACTGCTCAGATTTTGTCTAGGCTAGAAACCTGAGCTGGCAGTAAGAGCAACTCACTCCGTCTAATTATGCTTCACTGCCGTCAGCAGGATGACTTTTATCATGGTTTTTGTAGCACTGAAATCAGTTTTCTAATGTGAACGTGATATTGCCAGGCCAACTCAGTAACCCAGATAAGGAAACAGACCCCTACACAGAGAAATACGACTTCTTGGCGTGGCAGGTTTCTCACACCTCCCCCATCATCCACCTATCATCATTTTAGCAGGCCTACTGCACCCCACAGTGTTTGGAAATAGGAGCACCATTTCCTAAGAAGAGCACCACAAGCTGAAGCCCGTGCTCTTTGACCGACGGCCAGACGACTCACTCTGTCGCAGGTGAGGCACTGCACCAGGCTGAGAATGGAGCCGTCGAAGATGTCAGAAATCACACTGCGGTAACGAAGTTCTTTCTTCTTTTTCCCAGAAGCCTGCATCTGGGCTGAAAGACAGACAAGGAAGCCCCATCATGTAGCAACTCCTTCCCAGTCTCCTGTCTCAGCAGAGTCACGCAGTTGCGCAAGAACACAGGACAAACGCTGTCCTGCATGTTCAGATGCCACTTGCGTGCCAGAGAGACAGTGGAGCCCGTTGTACAGTGGCATGAAGAACGCTGCTGCTTCGGGTGGTACAAGAAAGGGGGAGGTAGCCAACCAAACCAACACAAATGTGCCAGCCCTCAGCAGGCACAAAATCTCTTACTGGAAATCCTGTTCCCATCCTACATGTTTAGAAGCCTGGCCCTGCCACAGAGTCCCTGCTTTTCTGAGGCCCTGCAACACTTTGCTCTAAGCTTTGCACTTTACTTCCTGCCCCCCGTCACCTGCCTGTGTACTTTGTCCTTTTTTTTTCCCTCTGACATTTACCATGTGCTCCCCAGGTGTCTTGCACTGGAAAGGACTCTCCACAGCAGGGATGGGCCAAACACACAGTTTTGTTTAATAACGAACCCTCTTCCCCATGCACACGTGCACGGAGACAGAGTGCTTTTTATCCGGCCAGAACATCTGTGGCTGTGCTGACCTCAGCCAAGGGGCAGGGACACAGTTGAGGGAAGAATGCCATTACTGAACGGCTGTAGGGACAGTGGGATAAGCACGGGCCATTGTGTTGGCAGATTTTGCAATGCTGAGGGATTTCGATTTGCAATTTGCTTGGGATGAAGACACATAACAACAATGCTCCCAGCGCTGGATTGACATCTGCAGCCTTGACTCTATTATTGTCAGCCCAAGATGGCTCAGAGGCAGGAAGCTTGCTCTCGGTAACATCATCTGACCATTCTTTGGCCCACATGCTATGAAATTCAAGTCTGGCAGACAAACATTTATACATCGCCATGCTCCCCTAAAGGGACAGAGCCTGTGCCTGGGACTTCATAGCCATTTTATTAGTAACAAACACAGCATGCAGATGCAGACATGGAAATCGTTTCAGGCTCCAGTATAAGGGCATACTAGAACATCTGTTATGCCCAGAGCTTGACTTGCCCTGCAGGTTTACTGTAGTCTTTGCCTAGTACTATTTTAGAAAGCACCAATGTCCAGGGGAATTGGCACTTTTTGCAACTGTTAATTAAGAATCATGAGATTCCTTTTCTCATCTATAAATGAACTCCTCCTCGACACGCTCCCCCCTTTGCCTCCCAGCATACACTCTTTGCACTACCTTTCTTGAGTACATAGGAAGGTCCAAGCCTGGCAGGACTGGAGCGAGGAGGACTGCTGGAGAGCTTGGAGTGCATTTCATGATGGACTGGACTGCAGGGGCGCGAGGAGCAGCGCACGTAGGCATCATTGTCAGGTTCTGTTTGGGAAAATGGGGAGGGAGAAAAGCACTGGTGAGAACCCCAGTTACGAAAAGCAACCTTGCTGCAGTCAGTATCAGCCCAGCTCTGCGCTCCAGCACAGAATGGCTCCCAATATGCACAGTTCAGTGTCTAATAACTGTCCTGCTTGCACAGGTTGGCAGATAAGAGCTTCCCCAGTGCATGGATAAGAGTGCATACAGAGCTATACTGAACAGCTAATAATTATACAGAAAAGAAACCAACCTGCCACTTTTTCACACTTATGACTAATTAGGTTTTACAGCTTGCTCCTGTATCCCTAATCCACATAAACAGCACTGCTGTCTTCGGTGCCAGTTGGCAGAGTAAGACTCTTACATAAAGAAGTGTTGAAAGATCGGATATGTTCAGTTTGAGGTGACTCCACACCTACGTCTTAACTGCTGCTCTTTTCTTTTCCCCAAGACACAGAAACGCACAAACCGTGCATCTCCCTTTTCTCTCAACAAAGCCCACAGTCCAACCTTAACAAATACCTTCTTCCACGCCTTCTCCACAGCTAGTATTTCCCCAGGCCAGTTATCAGAAAAAGCAATGCACACATATAAAACCTTTTTCTTACATCAGGAAAAGGCATAAATGCAGCGTTTGTAGGTCTGGCAGAGGCAGCATCACTGCCTTCAGGATCTATTTTTACCTAGTTCCATAGCACTTTAGCCCAGCTAAGCAACTCCCTGGCTCACACATTACGTTTTCTTACAGAAGCAACTGTGCACAACAACAGAACTACAGCCAGGGACACTGAAGAAAGTCTTGGATGCAAAACCTTTTGAAACCCATAGAAGGAACAGTCACATGATGTGTTTTTTGCCACTGCACTACAACACTGTCCCTGCATAAGATGGTAAGATGTGTTCTCACAAATAACACGACCAGAAGAGGTGTATACCTGGTGTCCGACACGGGCTGGCAGGACGGGGGGCTGGCAGCATCTCAGGTGAGGCTCTACCATCAGCTGGCATCATAGTAGTATCAACGTCTGCATCCTCATCCACCTGCTCCGAGTTGCTGCGCCGATGGCCACAGGAGAAC
This sequence comes from Gorsachius goisagi, assembly GCA_018403395.1. Taxonomy (NCBI): domain Eukaryota; kingdom Metazoa; phylum Chordata; class Aves; order Pelecaniformes; family Ardeidae; genus Gorsachius; species Gorsachius goisagi. The sequence goes on along the minus strand of BOSO01002373.1, from coordinate 403,100 downwards.
TTTCTGTCCTTCATCCTCTCTTTCTCAGAGATCCCTCTCCCTGCTTCATCCTGGATCAACAACTCTGTCTCTGCCAGGGAGCTGCTGCCCATGCCCCCTGTGGTCCGACTTTGACCATCTCCTTCACCCCTGTCACTGCTTGAGTCACAGGAGAGGAACTCATCCTCTGAAGGACTTCGGTCACCCTCTCGCTTGTCCTCCTGGTCACTGGTATCCAAATCCCTTGTCTCTGCAACAATTGGTTCCTTCAATTCTTCATGAAGCTGATCCATCAGGCACCTCAGGAACTCCTGAGTGTCCTGAAAACCAGGAGTAATTCCCTGTTAGTATCCATCCAGAAACGGGACAAATGAGAGGGACAAAAGAGGAGGTGGCTCCAGTCACAGCCTCTTTCTACGCTGCCCGCAAAGGTTAGCCACCTCTGCAACACAAGGAGACCCAGAGAGAGTACCATGGTGATGTACCAAGACCCTTGTCTGCTACATATATGCTTTTAGCTCCTAAATAATAAAAGGCCCAATTTTTATCTGAACATCTACAGCTGAAGGACACAGAAAAGCCAGAAAGCAGCTGTAGCATGCAAACCATAAGCTTATTTATCAGGGGTTTACCACTGATAAGACGTGCGAGACAAGTAGAAACCCAGCGAAGACAGCAGGCCGTAGAGAATAGACTCTTACCCACAAAACAGATCTCATGAACACTGACTTCTGCTCATGGCAATCATTCTCTTAGAGAGGGCAGATTAAAATCTTTAATAAATAGGGAATGGAACCAGAAACCAAAGACTATCCAATCTAGGTGCAAGCTCCTACATTCATTATACATGGCAAAAGAGCTGATACATTGGTTTCAAAGGACCTGCTGCTAAGCAACTTGGTATTTTGACAACTCCAGAAAGTTAATGATGATGTTTCTGTTATTTTATGGAATTTTGGCTTTTAGCCTGCCCTGTCTTCCTTTCAACTTTATCTCTTCACAGCTGAGAGTTTTCCAATCCAATGTACTTCACATCAAAGATAAATATAGAAGTTCTTTCATTATTCATTATTTTTATCCTCTGTTTTGATTTCCTGTCAGTATCACAGTTTAGATGTACCGTCACTTCTCTTGTAAATTTTCTAACCATAGTTTGATGTTTACATTTTATTCTAAAGAATAAACACAAGAGATATGCTGACGAAAACTTCAAAGAAAAAAGGATACTATCTTTAAATAAGATTTAGTTTGCTGCAATTCCCCAGAAAAAGAATACAGAACAGTCAGGTCTTTAACTTTTTAGTACAAATTTATCCAGGTTTCTCAGCTCTGATGTGAGCAAATAATACCTAACGCTCACATAGCATGCATCAATAGATCTCAAAGCCCTTTATAAAGGAGGTGACCATCGTCATTTCAGAGGTGAAAAAGCTGACACAGAAAAGTGCACTGATTTGGTACCAGCAAGCCAGAAGCTGAGCCTGGAAGAGAACCCAGGTCTCGTGAATCCCACCCAAGTGCTTTATCAGATCACTAATACTGAGACAAAATGGGTATGACCCCTGAGCTCAAGCTCTTCCTCTGAACACAAGCACCACTGCTGCAGGAAGAAAAATCCCACCATCTTTGGAACAATGGCATGGTTTTACTGTGGGCTCACCTGCTGTGCATAGCCTCGGAACATGGGGTTGACGAGTTTAATTCCATGGGATAGACTGCTGGGAACAACATAACTTGGGCTGTTTCGACATGGGAAAAAAATAAAAAGAGAAGTTAGTTTGCTTATCAGACTTGGAGCCAGTTTGTCTAATAAGCCATAGAACAGGGTGTGGTAACTTGTTAAAAAGGACAAAAGATAATTATGCACCTGCAAAGCCTGGGCATATATTTCTCTATTAGGAGGATGACATACAAATTAAGAGACAGAAAACGTCTCACAGTCATTTCAGTTTATCTTTCCAGAAAGACTCTTCCCTAGAGCATATTTAACTTAAAGCTCTGTCCACACTTTGAATTGTCTCAATTGATTCTTTCCAGAGCAGGGTTTTGCAATGAGTTACTTGGTTTGCTTTTGCAGCACCATGTCTGTCTCAAAATGTGGGTGGGCTGGCCATGCAGTAAATGAAGGAAATCAAATCCAATGTTAAAATGACATTATATGGCTTCAAAGTCTACAGCCTTCTCTTCCAGAAGTTTGCTTTTGCTCTCTATCTTACTTATCCCTTATTAACAACTAACACGAAACAAGCATGCAATGCCATTTAAATTCCTAGTTTGATTTTTTTCACTTGATTGCACAGAGCAGACATCTCCAGATTTAAACCGAGCTGCATTATTTTACACCATTCTTTGAACTGGTCTTGAATTTGAACCAGTAACAAATATTTCCCACAACGTCACCTGCATTTTCCACTCTCTTTGGTAAAAATATCTGTATCACTTTTTCCATCCAAATCATCAATCCCTCTGCTAATCAAGAGCAGTGCAATTAAGTGCTGGTCAGTCCACGCAAAATACTCAGAAATGGCCAAGGGTATTCCCTTACTCCATATTTTTTTCTTTATTGCCAACAGGGAAGCTATATTAAAAAAAATATCTTCCTTTTTAAAGTTAAAACATTAAGCATGTATTCTTTTCACCGACATCAATATGCCCATTTTATCACTAGTAGGAGGATATACGATCTCCTACGGGGACAATCCTCGCATACCCATCTACATCGGGTTTGAACCGACTGCCTTAGACAACGCACTTATCCCTGATGATCAAATTTCCTCTTTGCTGATGCCAGACTTCAGGACTAACGTAAGTATGAAACCTGTCCAGATCAGATTAGGGAGCAACCACTCACCGTTTCTTATGCCAAACCTCAGACACCAATTTCTGGTAACTTTTGCACAGCGCTGGTTTCTTATCCGTACGGACCAGTCCACCACATTCCAGAAAAAACTGTGTGAGAGGTGGGCTACAAGAAAAAAAAGAGAAGAATTCAGTGTACAGAGATTTCTCCTCTGCTTCTGTTTAAGGGTTTATCAAAACTTAAATGCATGCCTTTTCAAAAGCATGCTTACGGTACTGTTTTTTAAATCGAGGGAAGAAGCGATTCCAGATGCAGATTGTCTCCTAACTTGAAACAAATGAAAAAGGCTGATCAGAATCTCTTCCCAGTATAGAGAAGAGATCCTGGAATTAGTTCTCAGCAGGATGACTAGAGAGTATTTTAGGATATGGGCTGTTAAAATGGTATCACTGGGGAGAATAAAGAGATGAGACTTGCCTTCCCACATGATAAATAAATTTGTTGCAATAGAAATTAGGAAGTTTTACTTCCAGCACTCATCCAAACACGAGTCTGGTATGCAGCCGCAAGTTGGCTGTTCACTCAGTTTCCTACTGTAAAACTTGTATTGCCCGAAACAAACAGTAAACTTTTCTGCACCTAGCCTGGCTCACTTCTCTTTGTAAGACTCATGAAGGTCTCCGATCAGAGGCACCACTTTTGGTATTTAGTGAAGTCTAGTGAAGACTCTACTGAAAGGCCCTAATGCCTACCAGTTAGAGAGAGCCTGAAGTGCTGCATTCATGTAGCAGGAGTTCCCAAGATTTTTCATTCCAGTAAGGCCTAAAGCACAAACAAGAGAGGCATGAAACACTTTCCAGACATGCTGCTTTCTACATTCCTCCCCAAAGGAGATGGAATTCAGCCCTTTCTAGGCAGTCTCCACACTCTGCCCCTAGGAACCTCTCAGTGCAGGTCCTACAGATTGCAGAGTTACCCTCACAGCCCTTTCATCCACTCAATGCAGAGTTACCTCTTGGTTTCAAATCATCATCCTCTGATTCAGATTCGCCTTCATCAGCCACTGCAATTGGAACAGCTTTCAAAGGGTGAGCAGGCAATGGAGCATCCTAGATGAAAGGCAGAGAAATAAGCAACAGAGAGAGGCCTGCTTTAAAATCATAGAATCATAGAATCATAGAAGGTTTCAGG
>BOSO01002373.1:289521-398941 GCA_018403395.1 Gorsachius goisagi | reverse complement strand
GAGGTGCTCCAGTCCTCGGATCATTTTTGTAGCCCTAAAAAAGATGAGTTGCAAGAGAGATCTTACACATAAATCGAGCCAGCCTTTTAAAAAAGGCTGGAGAGAGAAGAACCAGTTGTACTGTCTACCCCTGTCACTAATGCAAGGAGGGAGTGGGAATAGTACCATTACTGCCTCCAGTACACATGATAGGAGAGGCATCAGGAATATGCAGCAGTGTCACAAGTACACGTTTCTGGTCTGACAGCTAAAATTTCCATGGGCCACGCATTGAAAATGAAGATGTGACAGCTGTTGTGGTTCCTCCCAGAAACAGACACCCCATGGAAGAGGCTAGGAAAGGTTAAAAATAAAGTCAAAATGGATATTCAAGTCATCTGGAAGTCTTCTTGCTGGGAGATCCTATAAGGCAAGGTCCTCTGGCTACAGGTAGCCACTTTCAGTGCGAGAGTTCCTATCATAACAAAAGCCTGGACAATAATGGAAACCTCTGGGCTAATTTTGCAACAGGTAGACAAAACCCCTGCCGAGTGTTCAACCCTGCCATATCATGTCACAAACCCACCGGTTCAGTGAACTTTACTGGCGGTGACTGCACGTGTGTTGCCAGCCGCTGGTCCAAGAACACCTCCTTTTCACACGCGTAACACCAGACGCGGAAAGTGGTCAGATTCACTGTCAGGTTGTGCTTTTTGGCCTAAAAATTAAAAGGTGAAATAATTAACCTGATTTGACAGCTGGCTCAAGTTGAAACACTGGACTACCAGAATAGGGTAAAGGAGGATTAGGTAATGGGAAAAATCCAACTCTGTCTGTCTTAAGATGGACAACAGAGAAAAGTTCACCTGTGCGTGAAGTGTGCTGTGGTCAGCAAAGGACTCCCCACAACCAACATAAGGACAACCAATCTAGTGAGAGAAAAGAGCAAAAGTACAGTGGGCACAACCAATCAGACCCTTCAGGGAAGAGTCTGCAACACCAGTCCCACCAGCAGCCACAACTTCAGAAATGATCTTGCCAGTTTTCTAACCTGCTTTTTATTCAGGGCCCAGAATAACATGGAAAATTGGAATTGTTTGATTTAAGAAAGAGAACCTGGAACCAAGTTTGCATGCACGTAAAGGCTCCATTCCAAGGCAACTGCTCCAAGGGGCAGCTCATTTGAGCAGACTCAAAACGTCTGGGCATTCCAGTGTAAAAATAAACTGCCCCTGCCCGCCCGCATGCCCCTTGTCATTCCTTTCCGCCTCGCTGCCCTGAGCAACCTCTTCTGAGGTCTCACGCTCGCAGCCTCCCTTCCCAGTTGCCAGCAGGACCCAGCCAACAGGCAGTGCTGGGCATTTTAATCATTCCTATTGGGACTATCAGGGGGCAGTCACCTATGAGGAGTGAACTGTTACATCTTAGCACAATCTGACCATGTTAGCCTTTAATCTAGGGAGTCTTTTCTTTGGAATCCATCAAAAAACAGTGGATAGTTCTACTCTGAACCCCCTCTTTGCTTCCCGCTTCTTTTTTTTCAGTACAACACTTTTTTTAAAAAAAAAAAATTATAGTAAAGAGAAGTCCCACCATATCATGCACACAAAGAGCAAGTCATTTTTACCTGAAGACAAGCCCAGAGATTTGGTCCCACAGCTCCACAAGATTGGCAAGTTCCCTGCATATTCATGATAAAAGAAGGTTTGTTTGCTTGTTTGGTTTTTAAGTAACCTAGCCCTCCAAGAGTGGGAAACTCTTCTACATGACAGGCCTCGCCAACCTGCAGCTCACAGCATTTCATTTCTTAATATCGCACTTCCAGTTAAATACATGCTTTCAGCTAAGTCACACATTTGAACAGGATAAAATGACAGAAATAAATCAGACAGGTTCACAAAGGCTTACTTTATGGGACCTGTGCAGGGTACATCAGCACTGGAAGAAGAGTTTCTGCCTCTCCTCTGTGGAGATAGGCAGCATTTTCTTTGAAAAGCAAACATGCAAACCCATGCACAATAGCTAAACGGGAAAGGACCGACAACCAGAACACCCTGTACCTTGGATTTGAGCAGCAGATCATCCCTGGTCACCTCTCCTATGGAATCCAGGTGAGGACAGATGTCTCTTGTATCCCCCATTTTTACCTGTGGGGGGCTGTTTCCCTAGGACGAGAAAGGATAGTTCCTTCCAGCTACATGTCAGATTTGCTCTCACAGATTGTAAGAAGATAAATTAACGTGTTTTGTACATTAGAGATTACGATACCCATCTTTAAGGTTCAGAGATGAAAACAAATCTAAATCTGGAGTCAGTCATATTAGCTAGCACAGTTCTGACCCGTTGTTGAGTGGCTGCATTGTGGTATTGTAGGTAAGCGAGCAAGGCAACGGGGAGGAGAAGGAAACACATGAATAAAGCTAATAATCTGTACAATGAGGAATATGCATTCAGAAACGTCAGGAGGTGCTCAGTCCACAGGCACAGCTTCAGCAGCACAGCTGCCGACTCGCTTTCAGGTATGCCGATGGATTTGTTGTAGCCTCGAAATGAAAACAGCGGAACAGTGACCCGCTGACGTCCCTCTTCTCAATCTTAAACGCCCAGACTGTCTGGATCACGTAGCATCTCTGAATGATGCAGTGTCCTACAGCAATAAATAAAACTCCCATTAACTCATACATGCTTTACATACATAACTGGTCTTGTATACCGTGAATACTCGGTACTCCATTAACCTGGCTAGACTGATAAGCTATGCTTTTCCCCCCTAGAAACTGGGTGTTTCAGCAGATAGGGTGGGAAAACAAACGTGGTGATCTGAACCGACTTGCTCTTGCCAAACACAAACACGCAGCATGAAAAGACACGAATCTAATTAGCCTGTTTGCATGAAACTTAGATTAAAAGTGAAAGGGCGCTGCAGCCCAAGACACGAGTATTTAGCCTATGGTCCCTAGGGGCTTCATGCTACCCACACTGTGCTGATCTGAATCTAACATTTAGTCATTATATCACTTTATCAAACATTAAAAATATGATTACTGTTGAAAATGAAGCTGGGCAAGAGGGAATTAGACTTAAGTGATCTGTAACACAGATAACCAGTCTTCAGTCTCTGAGGAATTTACCATTTCATAGATTTTTAACAATGTGAGCCACATAACTCTCAAAGACGTACAAAATGTAACAGCACGCTGTTCCACCCAGCTCGTACATCCAAGCACCACAAGTACAGAGCATTTCATAGCTGCATGCCCAAGAGCACAATAAACACTTTCATGGTGGTCCATGGGTATGTAAAAGACTTTAAACATGTCTTGGTAACATGCAACCATAAAAGATTAAAAGAGTGTGTGTTTCTTAAGCACAGTTTAAGTAACCTCACTTGTGGCTGTTAAAAAAAAAAAAAAAAAAGAAAAAGAAAAAAGAAATTATATTAACAACACAGACCAGGATCCAAAATCTCACTGTTGGCTGGAAACAAAGCAGACATGAAAAGCCCACATCATTACAAAAAAGAAGTGGAAAAATCTGATGAACTTGAAGTTAACGGCTCCAGCAGCAAGGTTGCTACACTGTGTTGTTTTCACATTTTGAGGACATTTGAAAGAATTCCCAGTGTTACCTGGTCTGAATCCCTGACAGGGGGGAGAAAAGGGAAAAATAAAAAAAAAGAAAGATAAGCAAATAAGCCCTATCAGCAACACTTATCTTGGGAGCTGAAAAGCTTGCATAGCACCTTGCCTTGGCAGAAGACAAACCTCAAGGATAATTTTATAACAGTGTTTTTCCAACACTGTTTGGAACTGAATAAACTGAACTGGAGGAGCAAAGCAAAACTGGAGAGGGAAGAAATTCATAATTGCGTGCCAGAAAACACAACAGTGGTTGTAACCAGGATCTCAGTAACCTGTGAAGAGATGCTTAAGAATCAGCTGAGCAATTCCACACAGCTTCACGGAGAAGCAAAATAGTATCAGGTAACATATGTTGATTTAAAAGACAAGTGACAAGAGCGCAGTATCTTTGACTAACACATAAAACTGGCACACTTTCAGGCTCTGAGTTCCTTCCTCAAAACTGACCCCTTTTCCCAAATGCATTGGCTGGTCCAATTTAAAAAACCAAAAAAAGCAGCAATGCCATGTTTGGTATTTCACCTTCCTTGACTACTTATCCCTTTCCCAGAAAACCCAAATAAACAAAATATTGTTTTCAGATTAACTCCAGACCCCTTCATCTTCACCAGCTTCAGCTGACTGGGAACCGGTTCTGGAACACGTTGTGTTAAGTACAGTCTTGTGGATGTGGATGGTTTCAGCGCATCCCATGACACCACCCCTCTACTCAAAATTAAACCCATGCCTTTAAACTTCCCAGCTCTGGGATGCTGATTTTCCCACCTAGGGCTTCCCTTTTTGAACAAAACAGGGAAAACCTCCTATTCACCTCTCAGCCCTGACTGAACGCATCAGAAAAGGTTTGAGTTGTAACTGTTCAGAAGGAAATATTCAAACCCTCCCTACCTTCCCACGACTCTGCCCCAAGAGCTTTAGCTGGTGCATGCCAGCTCTTTAATGATGCTCACGAAACTAGGAATTTAATAACAGCACTGCCAGAAAGCTTAATTTGGGTTGTCAAAATGTACTGTGTATGATGGGAAAAAAAGTTACCTTAAAAGAAGTCCTTCAGCCTGTCTTTCTCAAGCACCACTGTGGAAGAACAGTACACGAACATGTCAGAACAATTCCACGGTAACTGCAACCTACTTTCAGTTACTTAAATTGCTGCCAAACCCAGTGTCTCTGCCTTCTACAGTAACACATTTCTCAGTTTGGTGATTTTTTTTTTTTTCCCTTAAAACAACTGTGTGGTTTTGTACCAGGGCTAGAGCCAGCTGTCAAGAATTTCAGATACATGCAGATTCACAGTCTGCCAGGGTAACTGTTTATACGAATAAACAATATCCTAGCACCGTTCATCTGCAAAACAACTACTAGGTCTGCTCGCTCATCTTGCATAACCTACCAAGATAAAGGAGTGTCTGCAGTTGTGCTTAGCGACATTTTGTACTTCAGATACTGAAGAAATATTTTCTGAACTGCCCTACTGACAAAGAAGAACCAGAAACCAGGTGCTTCTGACACTCGGCTGAACATTTGCACCGCATCACGTACTGGAAAGCCAGGCATTTTATGTAGAACAGACAAAGGAGACCAGGTTTTAACACAGATTTATTACTGGAGGTCACAACATGATGGCACACCCAGAGATTTAGCTTTTAAGAAAGAAACACCTTGGGGAACTGCCCCCTTGCCCCGCTACGTCGCTCCTCAAGCACAGCAGAGACCCAAAATAATTGTCCTCTCCTAACAGACGCTACAGCTGCTAAGCATGACTGAACTTGAATATAAATATCCCTGCACGCCGCTGGATTCGGGCAGGACGAGCCACCGGCAGAGCCACCGGCCGCCCGGCAGGGTCCCACTCCGAGGGTGGCGGGGGCGCAGAGCCTGCTGTCACCCCGGGGAAGGTACCAGGCCCTGGCGGGTGCAGGGCCGCCCCGCTGCCCGGGCACCACGGCACCTCGGGCGGGCCGGGACGGAGCCCCCCGGTCGCTGCTGCTGCATCATCCCCGGCCCGGCGCGGCGCGGGCGCCCTCCCCACAACACCGCGTCCGAGGCGGAGCGGCCGTGACTGGGCCCCGGCCCAAGGCCCAGCCACCCGCCGGCCCCGCCGCCGCCCCCAGCCCGCGGCCCCCTCTCACCTGCGGGATGCTCGGGGCGCCGCCGCCCCCGCCCCGCCGCGGGGCTGCACCTCAGGCCGGGCCGCCAGGCAGGCCGCGCCCTGCGGCCCGGCGCGGGGAAGGGCCGCGGCGCCCCGAGCAGCGGGGAGGCGGCGGCGGCAGCGGCGGAGCGGCGGGTGCCGCGCAGGCCGGGGGAGGGGCGGGGGCCGGGCCGCGGCGGGGCGGGGAGGGGGCGGGCGGCGGCGGCGCTGCCCCTGCGGGCCCCGGGGGGGCCGTTCCCCAGCGTCCCCAAGCAGAGGGCTCGGCCGGAGCTCGCGTTACGCGAGCGGTCGGAGCTGAGACCCCGGCCGCAGCCCTTGGCGGGGCGTCTCCTGCGGCGGGCGCTTCTGGAGGGGCGTACCCCGGCTCCCCTCAGCCGGGGGACCCCCGCAGCACGGCCGGGCGGCGGGGACGCGGCGCCCCGTGCTCCGGCACCAGCTCGACACGGTGCGGCCGGGCGTGGGGGAGCCGCGTCCCGCTGGAAAGGACGGGTCTGAAAACCCGAGTGGGTACCGGGCGCTTCGGAGGGCGCCTTTCCTCGGGCGTCCCCGACAGGCACCCGCGCACGGCGGAGGCTGCTCTGCCGGGACCGCCAGCAACAAAGCGACCCTGGTGGCTGACAGGGGATCTCATCCGGCACGGTCACTCGTGGCTGATCGCCCCCAAGGCGCTCCCGCGTACGCCTCCCGCCGTGCCCGGCGGAGGCTGACGGTGTGTGGGCCGTGGCAGAGCCCGCACCGCTCTCCGAGTAACTCCAGCGTTTACTCGGCAGCTTCGGAAATAACCCCGGGGGTGCGTTTGGGGGCTGGGGGGGGGAACATTAACGGCAGATGAAGCCGTGAGGGCGCGGCGGGGCGAGGGCCGCGCTGCTGGAGCAACAGGAGCCGCTGCTCGCCGGGAGAGCGGGAGCTGGCGCGCGGCTCCTGCCCGGCCCCGGTGCTGGCGGTCGGGCGGCACCGCCAGGCTTCGCCGCGGGGCTGTGGCGTCATCGCCGCGCGACGCGCCCGGCGCGGAGGTGCGCGGGGCGAAGCGGGGGGGGCGGGGGGGCAGTGTGGCGGCCGTGCCAGAGCGCAGCAGTCGGCGCCATGCCGGCCAAGAAGTCCTTCCGCCGGCGGAGGGAGGACTCCGAGGAGGAGGAGGAGGATGAGCAGGTCGCTGAGGAGGTCAGGTGGGTCGGGAGCCGGCGGAGGGCCCGGCTGGGCTCAGCGGTCCCGGCGCCTACGGGCGCGCCCGGCCCCGCGGCGGTCGGGGGACGGGGAGGGGACCCCGGCCCTGCGTTAGCCCAGCAGTGCTGTGTCCGGTCGTGTCACGCCATCCTGTGTTGTCGTCATATCGTCACGTACCGCTGTCATGTTACGGCGTTGCGTCACATCACATCGTCGCGTTGTGCCGCTGTATTACGGCTGCGTCACGTCACAGTATCGCGTCACGCCGTTATATCGTCACGCCACGTTGCTGCGTCACTTTCTCTCCCGCTCTGACGTCCCACCGTTCTGTCGCGTCGTGGTGCCCGGCCGCAGCCGCCCGAGCGGAGCCCTCTCCCGCCGCCATGGGGGGGTCGCCAGCCGGGTATGGGGCCGGGCGGGGGGCGGCGGGGAAGGCGGCTCGGCCCCCGGGGCGGCGGGGGCGCCTGAGCCTGCCGGGAGCCGCGGCCCCCGGGCGCGGGAGGTCCGCTCGGCGGAGGCTGCGCCTTCCCTGCGGGAGCTCCGGCTGGCGAGGGGTGCGGGCCAGCCCGCCGAGCCCTGCCCCGAAAGGCCGGGAGCCGCCCGGGACAGCGGTCGGGCTCAGCGGGCCCGCACGGACCCGCGCATTCTGCTCGGTGCCTGCCCTCCTGCTGGCCTTGCACGCGATTCCCAACATTTGCTGCTTTTCCGTGTCAGCCTGTTGGAAATTGGCGCTCGCAGGTGGCCCATTTGGTTTTCAGATCCCTGCATTCCAAGCAGGATCTTTCTTGTTACTATTTTCTCTCCAAAAAGTATTTTATGACGCATGGTTCATGGCAGATGTTGATAGAGGTGCATAATTAGGAAAAGACCAACCATCTGAAGAAATTAAGTAAGTGTGGCAAGTCTAGATATAGAGACTTGATATTTAAATATACCATAAACTTTCTTCTGAGTCACTCACTCACTGATGTGTCTTGACAGCCATTCAGCTCCGTTATATTCACTTGAGAGCTGCTGCTAATTTTGCTGTAAATTGAGTGCTTCATTAGTTCCCCCTTCTCCTGAGCAGTGGCCGTATTATTTTATCAGCTAGTGTCAGTTGTTGAAGGAGTAAAGGTGCCCTGCATTAATTCATCTTACTTAGTGGCCCTCTATTTTACCGTGTGGAGAATATTGTCCAGAGATCTTCATGGGCTTAAGCCCAGTGATGCTTGGCTCCATCTTCCCATATTGATTCATATTAAAGCCTTTCAGCATCTGGGTGCTTCTTTCCTCAGCTGAGGGGAGACGTGTCAAAAGGATGTACCTAGCAGATGCCACGTGGGTCTTCTCCAATTGCTTAAATAAATGGGATTGCTTAAATAAAGGAAAACAGAAAATGTCTATCTAATCTGTAACTGGAAAAGTGGGCACTGATGTGCGGAAGTGTAGGGCAAAGTCTGTCTAGAAGATTCCATGTTAACTGCAGAAAATAAATTAATTAAAAGCAAAGCATCAAGTATTAAGTCAAATGCTTTCTCTTCAGGTTAAAAGTTGAGGAAGCCAAAGAAGTTCAGAGCCTCAGAAAGCGACCCAATGGGGTGAGGTAAGGGATGTGGCACCGCGGATGCGAAGTTGTGTTTTGTCCGATGGTGTAATGAAACAGTAAACGTCTCTCTTGTCATGTGCCTCCTTTCGGTAGAACCCACCACATGTTGGGTAGTGCCAAAACCATGTCCTTCATAGAGGAGTTTCTACGTTAAAGCCTAAGGGTGGAAAAGAGGAGGGGTTGGTACGGGCACACGGTGTCTGTTTGCAGTGTGTAAAGTCTGCTCTGTCTCCCAGCCATGAACAAAAAGATCACGACTGGGATTTCCCAAGCAATGTGTTTTCATCAAACTACTTTTGTACTGCGCACATGGTTTAAATTGGATGCTTTCACACCTCCTCCATCCTAATTCTCCTCTCCCCTAGTGCCACTGATGAGCTGGTTGAAATGGGCACCAGCAGTGAACTACGCTCCTTATTTTCGTGACTCACTGTAAGGCACTAAAATCTGCCTTAACTTCTCATCTCCGCAGAACAGTGACAGCTCCTGTATCCATGCGGAGGGATTAGGAACGTTGACAATTTAGTGTTAATACAGTGTGTGAGACCATCTGCTAGATCTAGAGAAGGATAAAGAAATGCATTGTTATGGGTAAAATGTGTTTCCTTCCACTGAATTTTATTTACTTTCTTTATCTGCTTCGCTAGCGCTGTAGCTCTGCTTGTGGGAGAGAAGTTGCAAGAAGAAGCAACGCTTGTGGTAAGTGTTGCGACACTTCCATCACCTCGGCGCTAAGATGTAATGATGTGAGAACATCAAGTGTGGTGCAGCCAATCACTGCAGGAGTCTGGCTGGTGGTAGGACTGATGTCACAGAACAATACTTAAATGTTTTCTGTGGTTTTATCCAGATTTCAAAGACTAGCATTAAACTAGAGGGAAGCTTCAGGGTTTCTCATTATTTCTTCTTTTACAGGATGACCCATTTAAGATAAAATCTGGGGGAATGGTGGACATGAAGAAGCTGAAGGAAAGAGGCAAGGACAGGTGGGTGCATAGGAGCTCTGAAGATCCCTGCCTGGACTAGTATTAAATGGCAGCGAGTAATGAAATAACCAGATGTTGTGTCGCTTTGAAGAGTTTAACATAATGCAGTTTGGCCAGTTCCTGTTACTCTAACTTGTCAAATGAGTTTAAAAAAAACAACCAAACAAAACCATCAAAAACATGTAAACATTGTGGTTTCCATTTAGGATTAATGAAGAGGAAGATCTAAACTTGGGAACTTCCTTCTCAGCTGAAACCAACAGGCGGGATGAAGATGCCGACATGTAAGTTGTGCTGTGTCATGTCTGGGATGTGGAATTTGGGAGTTGAGCGTCCCCTCACAATTTATTTTTTCTGTCTCGGATACTGGGTAGCCCCAGAACATCTTCCTGGTTCTCACTGAAACTTTCACTTGCCCTTTCACCTTCTGTCTGCCAGACTTGAGAATGCTTTTTCACAGGCAAAGATGGGAGGTGCCAACCAGCTAGCTTGGCATTAAATACCAGTGGGAGCCTTCCCTGCTGGTTGTGAAAGAGCTTGGAGGATCTGATAATTTCTTGGACAATTGCTTCTTGCAGTTGATGTTAACTGAGTTGGTTTGGAGAGATGATTCATTCCTCTCTCCTAGCTGTTGAGTGCAGCTGTGCTCAGCAATGCTGGGACAGAGTACAGAAAAACAGAGTTAAACACCGTGTATCTCTCATGTGGTGCTGTTTAGGATGAAGTACATTGAGACTGAGCTGAAGAAGAGAAAGGGAATTGTGGAGAACGAGGAGCAGAAGGTGAAGCTTAAGAATGCCGAGGACTCTCTGTATGAGCTGCCAGAGAACATCCGCGTCTCCTCTGCCAAGAAGACTGAGGAGATGCTGTCCAACCAGATGCTGAGCGGCATTCCTGAAGTGGACCTGGGAATTGAGTATGTTGTTCGCAGATCTGTTGGTTGTGGCCTGAATTGCCAGGATGAGCAGAGGTGTGGCTGGATTATATAGCCCCTGTTTGGCTCCCCTGTGATGGGATTGAGCCTTGGTCTGGATTAGCATAACATGTTCTACACAGTGGTAGGGCTACAGTGCAGCTCCATCGTATGACTTCTGGGAAAAGGCTCTTAATTTTTGTGCCTTGAGTCTAGCAGCTTTCTGGAGGATCGGTTTAAGCCCTGCACTGAAAGAGGATGCACTACAGATGCAACCTTCCCTTTTGTCTTTGAAACAAAGCATCTGTTTCTATAGCACTGCCTCCTCTCTCAAAAAACACATCAAACACCATAGCAGTGCTATTACTATCCCCAAAATTTCATCCTCTTAGCACTTCTATGCCTAATACGCTTCCTAAATGAGTATTTTTTCTTCTTTGTTTTTCTTCTAGCGCAAAAATAAAAAACATAATCTCAACTGAAGAGGCCAAGGCCAAGCTGCTGGCAGAGCAGCAGAATAAAAAGAAAGATAGTGAAACTTCCTTTGTTCCCACCAACATGGCTGTTAACTATGTCCAGCACAACAGATGTAAGTCTCACGTAGCTCTCCTGACCCAGCTGTCACCCTCTCCTCTGCTGAAGAAAAGCAGTCGGTTAGGACAGAACTTGATGCAGGAGAGATTAGTTTGTGTATCAGCACAAGCAGCTGTCTGATTCCTTTTTCTGGGATGCTCATATAGATCTCATCTGGCTTGGTCTTCCATCCATCAGCAAGGAGAGGGACATATTACTCATGGCTTGACTTTCTGCTCTTGAACTCACAGCTGACACTGCCTCATAAATTTCAAGACTTTTTTTCTTTAAATTGTGTCTTGAGCGTGTGCTGGAAATGCCTGCCTTGTCTGCGACTATAAATGATGGTTTATAATTGGGAGAATCACTTTGTAGGCTGCCAAAGCAGACAGGTGGTCAAGCAAACATAGACCTCACTAGACAGGAGATGGGAATTAATTTTCGGGAGAGCCTCTCATACTGCAGCCATCTGGAGGAAAGGCAGCCTTCTGCTGTTGTCTAACCATGCTTTCAGGGGTGACTTGGAGTCGGGTTTGTGTGTTCTGAAGGAAATGAAGAGTCTTTGGGCCACTTGTGATGAAACAGTGCTACTGAAATTTGCTGTCTCCCATCTTGCGTGTACTGATTATCTGTAGACACCAGTTACAAAAATGCTTGTTCTGAGGTTCTGCTGTTTCTGCTAAAGATCAGTTGTAACAAATGCTGTAGAACTATGTCTGTCTGAGTAACACTGCTCCAGATAATACTCCTTGTCTGATGTTTTCCTTCTTTCAGTTTATCATGAGGAGCTAAATGCACCGGTGCGGAGGAACAAAGAAGAGCCAAAGCCCCGTCCACTGAGAGTGGGGGATACAGAGAGGCCAGAACCTGAGCGTAAGTTCCTAATCTGAAATGTTGTAAGGAGAGACACTGAAACTCTTCAGCAGTCTTGCACAGAGAAATTATCTAGCTCTTCTTACCTCCTCTTCTCCCACTGCCCTGAGATAGTAGGGAAATGGAGCAATCTAAGTCCGTGAGAGGCTATTGCGCTTGATGTACCTCTACGAGGTCACACATGAAGCCCTCTGGATGGAGGATGTCTTTAGAGATGCCCAAGGGTGGAGTAGCAAAGGTCACAGTTGAAATGTGTTGCCAAAGCTGGCTGACAAGAGTTTGATGGAAGCTGGAACAGCAAGGTGGGCAAGGTTGGGGAGTATTGACAGCTAAAGCAATAACCTTTCCCATAGCAAGGGGCTGTATAAGGGGAATAGTGGAGTTAAGGAAATGTCTCCTGTGGAAGGACAGGGAAATAATATTTCCTTCTCTTTCTTTTGAAGGGTCTCCTCCAAACCGCAAACGTCCACTCAATGAAAAAGCAACAGATGATTATCACTATGAAAAATTCAAGAAGATGAATAGGCGATACTGATGAACGTGGACTGAAGTCTTTGCAGTTGTTCTTATTTTCCACTAATAAAGGATTTTGTGTCAATGACCTGAAATGGAGTTGGGGAGAGTCACTGCCTTCAGATGCTGGTGTTACCTACAAAGCTTTTCTTGTGATCTTGTAGTGAATCAGTTTGCAGGTGATTGTGAACTCTTTGGTCAGTAAAATCTTTTATATAACTTAGTTTCCATTATAAAACTTCTTTTATAAGAACATGAGCTTTCATGGTTGGCGTTTTTTAGCGAGAAAACAAACTTGCCTTTACAGATTCTTTCACCCTCTTAAAGAAATACAAAAAAAAAGATCTGTTAAAAGCAGCAGTGCTGTTTGCCTTGTAAGTATAAAGGGAAGGTTTAAAGCCAGTTTGCTTGAGTATAACTTTGTAAGAGGTTTCTTGTTTGTTCCCAAAGGCCTTTGCTGTGCAGAGTGTGTAAGGCTGAGATGCTGCAGGAGTGTGTTCAGTGCCGCTGCTCCTCAGCCTGGCTCGCAAGTGCTCCAGGAGAAACCGCAGTGTTGGCTGTGCCTGGTGCTGCCTCGCTGGGTCTGTCATCGGCGCAAGGAATGACAGCAGACACGCAGCGCCGGGGATTTTATGTCACGTGCCGTGTCGTTTTGTATCTTTTTCCTGCTGTAGACTTATTTCTGTAGCAGCTCGCTGCATTTTATCTTGGCTGCGAAGAAGAAAATTGGATCAGGTTGTTACGTGTTGAATGGGAGGAAAATCTCATTTTCAGCTCTTAGGATGGGGTCAATATGGTGAAGAAGCCAGAGGCCCTGCAGCCGGTGTCAGCCATGTGTTCCCAGGAGTTGTGACCTGCGGGAACTTGACATGTGGGAACTTGAAGCCAAGATTTGGAATTTGAAAATAATAAAAGTGGTTTTAAGTGATCATAAATGACGTTTTTCTTTCTGGGATATACACCAACGGTTTCTGGGTGCTGGTGGTAATGATGGCCAGGGTGACGTGTGGCTGTGTAAGTGCCCATGTCCAGTCACTGAGAAGTGAAAACTCCAGGGTGGGGTGAGGGATAGGCCCAGATTTTATTTTTTTTTTGGCAAAGGGGAAAAGGCTCTGGGCCAGGTAAATGCACAAATTTGTGTCTAAGCCTGTGGTGTCATCTCCCTTAACCACTTGCGAAGAGCACCGCTAATGTAACGATCAAGTGCACCACACGAGGCCGCCATTTAGCTAATTACAGCCGCGGGCGCCCATCCAACATGGCGGCTGCCCTCAGGGCCAGCCCCGCCTCTGCCGCGCCCAAGATGGCGGCGGCAGAAGTGGCGTTGCAGGACGGAAGCGGAAGCAGAGCGGCGGGGCCGGCGGCCGGGCCGGGCGGGCCATGAAGCTGCGGCGGGGCGCGCTGCAGGCGGCCCTGGCGCTGGCGCTGCTGCCGCTCCTCAGGCCAGCGAGCGCCGTGGAGCCCATCAGCCTGGGGCTGGCGATCGCGGGTGCCGCCGCCTCGGCCCTTACCGGCTTCATCTCCTACCCGCGGCTCTACTGCTACTTCAAGGAGTGCTGCCTCCAGCGGCACGACCAGCGCGCCGCCGCCGGTGCGGGGCCGGTGCGGGCTCAGGGGGTGCTGAGGGCCGGGGGGACGTTGCGGGGGTGGTAGGAGGGCGTTGGGCGGTGCAGAGGCCCCGGGAGCCGGGCAGGGCCCGTGGGGCCTCCCCGTGGGCTTCAGGGCTCCTCCGGCTCGGCCAGCCCTCTGTCCCCAGGCCTGGGGCTGGCAGCCTTCGCGCCAGGGTGGGTGCTGGACCCTCCTCCTGAGCCCGTCTCCCTCCTTGCCGTTGACAATGTGGTCTCTCCATCCAGGTCTGCAGGAGAATTTGGACAGGCAGCTGTTCGGGCAGCACCTGGTGAACAAGGTGGTTGTAAAGGCTGTGAAGGGCTTCTTGAACAACACCAACACCAAAAAGCCTCTTGCCCTTTCCTTGCATGGGTGGACTGGAACAGGCAAAAACTTTGTCAGTAAAATAGTCGCCGAAAGCATTTATAAAAGAGGTCTGCAGAGTAAATATGTCCATCAGTTTGTGGCAACGTTACACTTTCCTCACGCTCACAGCATCAATATCTACAAGGTAAGAGCGTGCTTTGGAACCCGTGGTGGTGGGGCACAGCTCTGGTGCAGGGGCTGCTGTACTGAATTATAAATGTTATGACATGATCAGTACTACAGGCCTAGATGTTATTTTATGCAGTAAAATGTAGCCTGTGCCAGTTTTGGGATCTTTTGTATGAAACTGGGTAAATCCTAGCATCCATCAGGACTGGTTTTCCCATGAGTGTAAAATTTTTTGCATGTGTTTTGAGCCTCTCTTTAGGGAAGACTGATATGGTTAATTTTCATTCTGTGCTTTGTTTAGAGATATGACTGACTTAAGGATAAGCGTGGTTCAGCAGGTTTCCTTGGTTAGGTGATACGCTGGTGGGTTCTGCAAAAAACTAATAGTTCATGACTCTGGGGAACCATGGCAGGTACCATGGCAAGCTGAAGCTTGCTCTCTGAGACGTGGGTGTACTTTTCAGTTTTTCTGCACACTGAGCAGGTTATTTAGTTTTTCTATGCATCCATTTCCCAACTGTAAAAGAAAATCGCAAAATACGGTGTTGTCAGAAAGGTCCAGATAAATGTGTTTGGAATTGTTCTGCCCGTTTGCTAAGTGTCAGCACAGTTCTGTAGGCAGGTGGGTATTGTGGAGTGGTACCTCGGGTGCATGTGTTTGGGGGTTTTTTTTGTTCTAACTAACTTTGTTAACAGCAGAGTTTGAATGAGTACCGCTGTTTTTGTAGTACTGTTTGTATTCAGTTTTTGTATGTTAAAAATGGGAACAGGATGGTCTAGAAACCTGACTTTTAAATGGAAGAAATGTTTCCTTTTTTACAGCTTACTTTTTCCCCTTCCTGAAACTGAGCTGATCTAAAATAAAATGGATCCTTTTCTGCATTTGTTTCAAGGTGAATACACTTGAGAAACTTGCTGCCCAAGGCAGCAGGAGGAACTATCATTTCTTATCCACAAATACACCCAATGCCACCTTCCTGTGCTGCCTCTGCAGTTCAGGGGCTGAGGAAACAGTCAATATAAAAAAAAAAAAAAAAAAAATTACTGAAAATGGTCCAAACAGTTACTTTCTCGTTCATCTGCCAGCAGATCAACCCTTTTTTTTCCCAGTTACTTCATTACTGATCTTAAATGACTTAAGTGAGAGAAAAATGCAACATTTAAGTGAGAGAATCCTTAAATACAATAAAGCATTAGCCCTTCTGAACAATATTGTGTTTTAAGAAGGGCTTGTAATTGTCTTCATCTAATGTCTGAATGATTAAAACACAGGGCTGAGAATTGAATTCTGTTTCTACTTCTGTCAGTGGCTGCAGGCACAGTTTCTCGCTGGTGCAGCTCAGGTAGCAAATTTAATGTTGTCTCTAGCTTTGACACCTAAGGATGTTTAGACCAAAGTGCTTCCAAAAGTAATGATCTTTGCTTTGTGCTGCTATTCCTTGGTGGTACCTATCCTTTGTCCTGCTGTGCACTTTCATTTTTGCTATGTTAGCAGGAATATCTTTCTCATGAGGACATTCCCTGCTTGCCCCATCCTGTCTCTTGTGTCTTAATTTTTTTCAGAATCAGCATGAGATTTTGTTAAAGTTTTATTTACAGTTTTTAATGATGTTTTAGTCAAGGAGCCAAAGCTCTTAGAATGACACAATTGAAATTACTCTTTCAGGACAAAGGTCAATAAGCGGAAGTGCTATTTTCTGTCTTTTCAACACAAACTCAGCATCTTTTATTTTTATGCCACTCAGGACCAGTTGCAGTCATGGATTCGGGGAAATGTGAGCATCTGTCCCAGGTCACTCTTCATATTTGATGAAATGGATAAAATGCATGCAGGACTTATTGACTCCATCAAGCCATTCCTGGACTATTATGAGTTTCTGGATGGGGTGTCTTACCGACAAGCCATCTTCATATTCCTCAGGTAAGAAATGGCTTCTCAGGCTTGCTGTTCTATACACTTGATGCCTTTTAAAACTATGTCCAGCTACAGTCTTTGTTTTCTCTTTACTTAGCAATGCAGGAGCTGAAAAGATAACAGAGGTGGCACTAGATTTCTGGAGAAACGGGAAGAAGAGGGAAGATATACTGCTCACAGATATCCAGAATGCACTGTCTGTGTCCGTCTTCAATAACAAAAATAGTGAGTGAAACAGTGATTGCTATTGAGGTGGCACATC
The DNA here is from genome assembly GCA_018403395.1 of Gorsachius goisagi. Lineage (NCBI taxonomy): Eukaryota > Metazoa > Chordata > Aves > Pelecaniformes > Ardeidae > Gorsachius > Gorsachius goisagi. The sequence goes on along the minus strand of BOSO01002373.1, from coordinate 382,282 downwards.
TCCACAAAAGGGATTGGCTGCATTTGGCTGCATTTTTACAGCTATGGTTTCTACTCGATGTGGCCTCCAGTTTTTGGCTAGCAAGGAGCCACAATGCAGTTTTGAGGCCTACAGTCAGCTCTTGAGATGAAATGAAGGTTAAGGAGCTCTGTGTGCACTTTGGCTACCAGCATGTTTGCTCCCCGTTGGATTGCTTATGCTGAGGGAAGTCTACACCATGCATTTATTGACATACTAATGGGCTAAAGGGAAAGCGAACAGAAATCCTGACAGTAAGGCTAGATATTGCAGTAGCTGAAAAATCTTTAACCAATAAAATGTTTTATTATGGGTGTTATGGCTTAACCCAGCAGACAGCTGAACACCACACAGCCGTTCACTCACTCCTTACCCCACTCCCTGAGTGGGATGGGGGTGAGAATAGAGGGGAAAAAAAAAAAAACAAACCCCATGGGTTGAGATAAAGACAGTTTAACAAAACAGCAGAGGAAAATAATAATAATGATTAAAAAAATATAGAAAACAAGTGATGCACAATGCAATTGCTCATCACCCACCGAGTGATGCACAGTTCATCCCTGAGCAGGGATCACTGCTCTTGGGCCAGCTTCCCCCAGTTTCTATACTGGGCGTGATGCCGTATGGTCTGGAATAGCCCTTGGGCCAGTTGGGGTCAGCTGTCCTGGCTGTGCCCTCTCCCAGCTTCTGGTGCCCCTGACAGAGCATGGGAAACTGAAAAGTCCTTGACTGGTGTAAGCACTGCTCAGCAGCAACTAAACCATCAGGGTGTTGTCAACAGTATTCTCATCCTAAATCCAAACCACAGCACCATGCCAGCTACTAGGAAGAAAATTAACTCTATCCCAGCCGAAACCAGGACCGTGGGGAATTCACTTCCTTGGCCCCCAACCCACTTAGCCTGTCTTGCTCGGTCTGTAAAAAGCCTTCAGGCAGCTATTCAGGAACGACAAGCTGACGTGTCAGCCCTGCTGTGGGCAGTCCAGTACTTCCTAGATTTTCTCGTGCAGGACTTCTAGTGAAAAGGGATTTTAACATAATTATGCTCTAAAATTATAATGGGAAGCAAACTTACTGTGCTTCTTGAAAAGCTTAGATACAAGCTCCAAAAAAAGTAGCAAGGAAGGTGGTCTGAGAGAGCTGATAAGAGAGAGAAAATCTTCTCTAGGTGGGAATGGGGAAAGTATAAGACTAGCACCTGGGGAACCAGGCAGGCAGAATTCATTCATTCATATGCAGTGGACCACATTTATGTGTCTGTCTGCGGTTTCATGTACAAAGTACCATGAGCAGGGGCTTGTATTTGGACTTGTGCGTTATAGGACCCTAAAACTGCAGGTGAATTCTTACTGGTATTTAGCAGAGGGCTAGGATGTGCCTCTTGCTCCCGTTCAGCCCGTGGTAGTGTTTAACTGGAGGACTATTAACAATTCTCTTTCCCTTTGCAGGTGGGTTTTGGCACAGCACCTTGATTGACAGAAATCTCATTGACTACTTTGTTCCCTTCCTGCCTCTGGAATACAAACATGTGAAAATGTGTGTCAGGGTCGAGATTGAATCTCGTGGCTATGCTGTGGATGAAGACATTTTAACCAGAATAGCTGACGAGATGACCTACTTCCCCAGAGAGGAGAGAATTTATTCAGATAAAGGATGTAAAACTGTGGATGCAAAGCTGGATTACTACTATGACTTCTAACACTTTATTGCTATAACCTGCAAAGAAGCAAATTTAACTTAATCACAAAGTGGACAACCCATTACATTTCATTTTTAAGCACATTTTAAAGTGCTCAAAGGAACATTATGTTTTAACTGGTGTGTAAATAATCAGCAGTGCCTCTGCATTTTTATTCTGTCACTAGCCACGGCTCCCAAGTACTTCAGCCTTGTGTTGTCAAGGTAAGGACGAACTGCGTTGTGAATGCGGGGGTCTGTGTCTGACAGTGCCACAGACGACTCTTGGATCGTGTGTTGATCATCAGAATCATTTGGCAGACTGTTGGCACGTATGGAAGGACTGAGTCTATGACCAAATTTTAATTGGATGTTGGTTTGATGTGGATGATCTCTAGACAATACTGAGAATTTTAATCAAAGTTCTTATGCCTGTGAAAGCCTTCGTTGGGCTTGTGTGGGAATATTCCTGTAACTGCATTAGGATATGTGTCTTTTTTCCTTGAACAACTTGGCTCCAGTAAAGATAAGGGAGGATTCTGTAACTAAAAAAAAAAAATCCAGAGTCTTCTATCTGATATCATGCAGTATCATTGTCTTTCTCAAAACAAAGGTATAATTTGGTCTCCTTGCATGCCAAACCAGGAATATGAAACTCTTTGCTGTGAATAGTGTTCAGAGAGCGGACTTAATATTACAAGGAAGTGAGTTAAAATCCTTGACTGCCACATCAGTGTAGCTGGTTCCTATTTTTGGTTACTTTTTTATGTATAAAGTTGCCCACAGCATGCTCTCGCAGGAGTGATCTCAGGAGGGAGAAAAGTGTGCTGACAGGTGAGTCACCTTCATGGAAAGGGTGTAACTTAATGGGAAACATGTACAGGTTAAATTTTACACCAAGGAAATGGAAAAGAGGTTTCTCCTCTTCACCTACATAGTAGAATTCAGGGGCCAGCTTGCAGGGGTTTCCCTTTTTCATCTTCTTGCCATACTGTGTGCCTTTGAGGCAGGGATGAAGACCGATCCAAAGGCATTTGAAAAAAAGATGTGAGATGTGTCAACTGAAGTTACTGCAAAGTGTGTCAGACTTGTTTCTGAATGTGAGCTCTGCAGAGGCTTTTTTTCACTCCAGTTTCTACTCAGAATAAAATTTTCTCATAGGAAATGTATTTCTTAGCTACTTTCTGGTGTTCTTTGCATTGAGTGATTTGATGTTAATTTTGCACAAACTTCCTACTAGTTGAGGAAGGGCATGCTGTGTTTCTGGCTGAAGCGTTCAGCTGTGCTCGAATACAGGTACCTCCCTTCTTGAGTTCAAAGGGAATAGATATGAGGAGATGTGACTTTGCTACCTGGTGAAAGGGAAACAGAAGAAGCTTGGAGTGGAAGCTGCACTTCTAGACCGTTGATACTAATAACACTTGCACGGTTTTTGTAGAGGCAGACTTTCTAGATGTGTATGTGAACAGCATTGTAAGGATGTAGAGATTATGTTCAAAGGGTGGAGACTGCCTCTGTTTAGTCTCTCATCTATTCTTGAAAACAGCAGACCTGGCTAGGGGCATCTCCTGCACTGGGTGAAAGAAATGTGTGTGCCTGAAACCACTGCCAGGTTTGATCCTTCTGATCCTGTCGTCATTCCTCCGCTCTAGACTGCATGGTTTCAGAGCGGAGGTCCTCAGTCTGTCTTTCTTGCTGTGACTGGGTAATTTTGGCCATTATTCTTTTTAATAGGCCACCTGAAACTGGATCAGACAACTTAAATAAAATGTCAAATGGGGGGAAAGGTCTGATTTCCCCAGAGGAACAGTCCATTGGCCAGGTGAGAGTGGCTGAGCAGTCGCTGAGACTGAATTTTGTTTGTTCTTAACCAAAGTCCAGTACAAGCAACTGCTGCTTTAATTCAACCTTCTTCTGCAGGGAGCATTCCAAGAGCTCTTGCTGTGCTCATAAAATTAGAGGCTATGGTTAAAATACAGCGATGTATTAAGTGCTGCTTTTGATAGAAAGAGGCCGCCTGGCCCTAGAGCTTCATCTGCCTGATGCCCTGGGGCAAACAGCCAAGCTGTCGCGTGTGCGGAGCAGCACAGGCATAGTGCAAAGTCCTGATGAACAAGACAGCTTACGCTTCCCAGATACACTCCGTAGTGAGTTTCCTTGTGCATCATCACAGCACAACACATGGTTCACAACAGCGCGAACAACTGACTGTTCGGTGAGGTGCGTGTTGTTGCCAACAGCTGTACCTTGCTTGAATTAGGCCGTTATTTACACACTGGCTTTTTTTCAGTACTAGGGAGGCTGCAGAGGCTCTGGCCCATGGAGATACAATCAAAGCCTGGAGTCCTGTCACACCTTTGCCAGCTAGAGCAGAGGTGAAGAGCTGCTTTGAATGATGGCTTTTCAGATGCAGCACAGAGAGGAGGAATAGTTAAATGAGCTACCTGAGGCTTATTTATCCTGCAGTGCCTGGCAGTATGGTAGGAGATAGCTGTTAACTATGAAGCAGAGCAGGCAGAGATTTTAAGGCTTTTTCATAGGTGTTTATTTCTACTGAGCTTTATCTAACTGCTGACTGCCTTACTGTGCTGTTGGATGACTCAGCTTGTTTTAACATCAACAGGCTATTTAATCTGCTTATCTATTATAAACAAGTTTTTAAGAATAAAGGAAGCTTAACAGAAAGCTGCAGCTGGCTGAAAACTGCATAAACTAGTATTTTCCTAGAGCTGAAAATTATTAAACCAAGAGAGAAAAGTTATTTGAGATTTATTCCAACTGTAGTACAGTTGTAGTATTTAGTGTTTTGAAATTGCACAAGTATTTTGTATTTGGAGTCACTGTAACCATTTACACCTATGAATAAGTCAGTTAACAGGCAAAACACTATACATGAAAAGCAACAGTCCAATGTCCCAAGGTTAATGGCTAGCTAGTGTTTGGCTCTGGAGATTGCATCAGCATGAACAGTTTACCAACATTTGACAAATTCCATGTGGGGTTGTAAAAGGCAATCGACATTTTTAATTTAGAGCTTAACATAAATGCTAAGCTCTGTTGCAATTTGAATTGACATAATAGTGTTGAGACCTATAAGTTTTGCATCACATCTTAAAGCAAGTTTAAGTACAAGTGAGGGAGTAGAATCTGCAGCACAAAAATAGCCCAATCCCTTGTACCAGTTTAAAAAACACTACAATCAACGAAGTCCTAGGCACTTCTGTCTCGTGCTACAGTATCTGAGCCACAAGTGATGGATGATGAAAGAGTTAAAGCTTGTAACAGAATTTTAAACCCCAGCCTTACCAAGTGGGTGAAGGTTAAATCAACCTTCCCAGCTCCCTAACTCATCATGCACCCTTCCACACAGACATTCTTTAATGTTAAAAGCTACTATAAAACATACTTCTCTAGTGAGGTATGGGGTGGTTGTTGATTGCTCCCATTTCCCATACTCCCTTCTCTGTGGCTCTCTAGGAAGAGTTTTATATTGCTGTTGCTTACACTTCAGTATAAAAATACACTATTAAAAATAACTTCTGCCATGAAAGTGCCTTCCAAGCAAGGTGAGAATAGCGTTACCTGCTCCTAGGCTATTGGGTGCAGCGGGGAGGGACTGCCAAAGCTCCTGCAGACTTCAGGCCCAGGAGCCCACATGGCAAGCTGTAACAGTCAAATCCTCATGAACAATTTCTCTAGTTAAGAACAGGAGACTGGCCTAGTACGTTTTAACAATCTGATCTCTCAGATGAGTCCCTTTGCTTAGAAAGACCTGGAGTTAGCAAACACATTCACTTAGTCCCCTTAGTTAGAAGAATATAAAGTTTCTTTTAACCCAAAGCAGCAGAGGGGTGAGCAGTTACTTGCTGCCCCCACATCCTTTCTCTACTACTTAGTAACAGACTTCCCTGACCTTACCATGACTTCCCATATTACCGTAGCAGGAGATGTGATATGATGCCACAGCTCAGACATAAATTGTAATCATGCCCTTCTGTCTGTGAGTAGCTGACGCACATCTGTAGAAGCCACAACAGCAGCAATCTGCTGCGAAGGACAGGAAGCCTTCCTCCATGCCATCTTCTTACTGCAATGCATCAAGGTGTTCACCCTTGCAGACACTATCATAGTCCTGAACACACCACACAGCCCTTCCTTTCACTCGCCCGTGAACAAGACCATGTACGAGGAAGGGAATATGACTGCCTGGAAGAATTCCTCTGTTCTCCTTTGCTCTAACCCAGTCTTTGTGGAAAGAGGAATTAAATACTTAATAATCCCAGCACTTGGAAAGATAAAGCAGGAGAGGCTGTACGCAGTGCTATGTATGTGTCACACTCAGAAATTCTCTATAGGTTGAAAGAAAAACAAAGGGGGTAGCATTTGGATACCAGCCAGTTCAGAAATGAACAGTGGGACGTTAAGTTTAAAAAAAAAAAAGTTAAAAAGCCCACACAGTATTTTCACCATACTCCCCGCAACAGTAAAAAAGCTTAAGTGCAAATATACAGATTTCCAAAAGCTCTGAAAGTGCTTTGGAGACCTGAAGGGTCATCAGCCCCTGGCTTTCATCACAATGTCTTCGTGAATATCCAGCTTGGCCTGTACAGTCTTGCAGCCTTTATCAGAGTAGATTTTCTGCTCTTTTGGGAAGAATGTCATCTCATCAGCCACTGCTTGAACAATCTCCTCATCGACAGCATGGCCACGGGCTATCATTTCAGCCCTGATGCACATCTTCACATGCTTGTACTCCAGGGGCAGGAAGGGGACAAAGTAGTCAATGAGGTTCCTGTCGATGAGGCTGCTGTGCCACAGTCCACCTGGAGAAGTTGGGTAAAAGGGAAAAGCAGGGCAGGGTCAAGAGATGAACCTTGTGTTACAAAGTAAAAGGAATTTCCCATTTTCTGGGGAAAGCGACTTACTGTTCTTGTTATTGAAGACTCCTACAGATAGCACAGGCTCCAAGTCTTTCAGCTGAATCTCTTCCCTGCTCTTTCCACTTGTCCAGAAGTCAAAAGCTGCTTTATTAATTAATTCACCACCTGCATTGCTATTCATAAAAGAAAAATGGACAGTGGTGAATACAGACACAACACAATTTCTTTTTTAGCCAGTTACACGTATTGATAATCTTCTTGATGTCAAACAAATCACCAAATCAGAAACCTGTAAGCCAAAATTTAGGAAAAGTCTCCAGTTCTTTAAATAGCCATCAGTGTGTGGTGGGTTGACCCCAGCCAACACCCAAGCACCTACACAGCTGCTTGCTTACTCCCTCCTGCCTCAGCAGGATGGAAGGAGAAAATAGGAAGAACAAAAATGAGAAGACTTGTGGGTTAAGATAAAGATAGATAGCTTAATATGTAATGAAAAGAGGAGAAAAAAAAATCACCAAGGAAGCTAAGGAAATCACTCACCACCCCCACAGTCAGACCAATGCCCAGGCAGTCTCCAAAGAACCATCACCTTGGAACCTGACCCCCGCCTTCTTTCTCTACCCCAGTTTTTATTGCTGAGTGTGACATTACACAACATTCAATATTCCCCAGGCGAGTTTGGATCAGCTGTCCCAGCTGTGTCCCCTCCCATCCTCCTGCCCACCCCAGCCTACTCGCTGGGGGCAGCATGGGAAAAAGAGAAAGCCTTGAGGCTTTGCAAGCACCATCCAGGAACAGCCAAAACACTGCTGTGTTATCAACACTGTTTTAGCCACAAATCCAAAACACAGCACCAAACCAGCTGCTGTGAAGACAGTTAAGTCCATTCCAGCCAGACCCATCCCAGAGTGGTGCAGCCATCCCAGAGTACTTCCCCAAAATGTGAACTCTCACAGGGTCTGTGCTCTGTTCCAGGCTTGTGAGCTCAGCACACTGCAGTGGTCTGTTGCACAGTATCAGCCCTGCTCCGCTAGAGCCATAGGCCACACAAGAGCTCATAGTACTCCCCTCTGTCTCTACAGAGAGGGTCTTCACTCCAGAGCAGATCTTCTGCTGTTCTTTGAGTGAGGTCCCATAGGAACATCATTATCATTGTAAACACAGATTTATCTCAGTATCACAAAATGACTGAAATAGGTGCTACAGACCTGAGGAAGATGAAGATGGCATTCCTGTAGGACACCCCATCAACCTGCTCATAATAGTCTAAGAACGGCTTGATGGCATCAATGAGACCCGGGTGCATTTTGTCCATTTCATCAAAAATGAAGATAGACTGGGGACAGGCACTGACGTTGCCCCGAATCCAGTTCTGCAGTTGTTCCTGGAACAAGAGGTTGAAAAACACTGAAAAACTAGGTCCCTTGGGGATGTACTGCAAAATATTTGGATGTGACAGCCTAGAGGGACACCCTTTCAAATGTCAGCATCGCACACTCGCTGGTTATGCTTTTTCCTGAAGAGAGGACCATAAATACTGTGACTGATCCCTTTAACTTGTGGCACTGAATTTAAATGTGAATTCTTTTCCTGCTCACAGTTGAGAGACTTCCTTATTATTTCTGCTTAGTGTCAGGGTAAGGCACAAAAGCCAGGCTGAGATAGGAAGTCTTGAAGAAGAGAAAGCCTCTTTGTTTGTTTTTAAAAAAATAATCAGTGTTTCCTCTTTCATACAGAAACCACATCTATCAGAACATCAGTTTTGGGTACCTTCAAACATTAAAACATGGAGATCAGAGTTCTGCAATGTCAAGGAATGAAGTCACTTGAAAAATCTCTCATGCAGGCTACACTTTCTCATTGCATAGTGCGTGGTGGGTTGACCCAGCCAGCAGCCAAGCACCCCAGCAGGATGGGGGACAGAGGACAAAGAATAAAAGTGAGAAAATTAATGTGTCAAGATAAAGACAATTTCATAGGTGATGGAAAGAGGAAAAAACAAAGCAAAGGGAATCACTCATCCCCCTGACACATGGAGACCAATGCCCAGCCAGTTAGAGCAACGACCACCTTGGAAGCCAACAACCCCCACTTTTTCCTCCTTCTACCCCAGTTTTTGTTGCTGAGCATGACAGCATACGGTACGGAATATCCCTGTGTCCGATTGGGGTCAGCTACCCCGACTGTGTCCCCTCCCAGTCTCTTCCCCACCCCAGCCTGCTAGCTATGAGTGTGGGGGAGGGAAAAAGCAAGGTTTGAGACTCTGTGAGCACTGTTCTGTAACAGCCAAAACACTGGTGCATTATCAACACTGTTTTAGCTGCAAATGCAAAACACTGCACCGAGACGCTGCTATGGAGAAAGTTATCTCCATCCCAGCCAACCAGCAAGTGCAGTTTTAATGCCGGGATTCTTTCCTAACAGCAAGCACCGCAAAAATCAGCAGATGGCATCAGTGAGAGGCCAGCACTGGGACATTACTTTCACTTTGGATTTCCTGGCATTTTGGTGCCTTTCATTTCCTGAATGCGCTTCCCCCTCCATTTCTCTTGAGCACCAACTTGGGAAATACCCAGCTGTAAACCTCCAGTTGTCAGGTACCTGGGGGACCTTGTGCAGCACAAACAGCCAAACCCCCACACGAGGGGGTTTAGGGAGTCAGGGTAATTGGATTCCCTTATGTCCCTCCTCACCTTGTAGAGGTTGAGTTGGTCGTGGTGGGGAAAGTGCAGGGTGGCCAGGAAGAGATGGACGAACTTGCTGCGCAGGCCAGCGGGGTGGACATGCTCCGCCAGGATCTGGCTGAGGAAGTTCTTGCCAGTGCCGGCCCAGCCGTGGAGCGAGAGCGTCAGCGGCTTCTTGGGGCTGGGGTTGTTGCTGAAGCCCATCACCGCCTTCAGCACCACATCCTTGGCCAGATGCTGCCCGAAGAGCTTGGTGTTCAGCTGCGCCTTCAGCACTGCGGGGAGAGGGAGAGCTCAGCATGACATGGCCACCAACGGGTGCTGGTCACCAGCCACGCACCAGGCGAGCTCGGTATGGCCACTGATGGGTGCCAGTTACTGGCCACACACCAGGAGAGCTCAGTGTGGTCACTACTGAGTGCCGATCACTGGCCACGCACCAGGCGGGCTCCGTGTGACCGCTGCCAGGCACGGGTCTCAGCATGGCACGGCCACTGCCAGGCACACCGGGGGCCGTCCCGGGCAGTGACCGGTTACCGGCCGAGCTCCGGGGCAGGGCTGGGGAGCCCAGCGCGGCCCGGCGGCCCCCCCCTCCCTCCCTCCCTCCCTGCCCCTGCGGTACCGGTGGCGTTGAGGCGCTGCCCGGCGCTGGGACAGCACTCCACATAGCTGCAGTAGAAGTTGGGGTGGGACAGGTATCCGGTGAGGGCCCACGCGACGCCGATGGCCAGACCCACGCCGAGCGGCTCCAGCGCCGCCAGCCCCGGCAGCAGCAGCCAGAACAGCCACAGGAGCCCGACGGCCCGCGGCATGGCTGCCCCGCGCCCGGCTCCGCGCCCGGCCCCGCTTCCGCCCGCCGCCGGCTGCGGGCGGGCAAAACCCCGCCCCGCTCCGCCCCGCCCGTAGCCGCCGCCGCCATCTTTGTCAAGGGCACTGGCAGTTCGCTGCTCCGCTGATTACGTCGGCGAGCCGTGGCGTACCGCTGGGGAGCGTGACGCTAGGGGCGCTGCGTGACGGCATTAGCAGCCTCGGCCAGCGAGGCGGAGCGGTGCAGGGGGTGTCGCGGCGTCCTCGACGCTTCCATCGCCTCAGGGTGAGTTGGGCGCCCTCGCACCCCTCAGAGGGAGCCAGGCCTCGACCCTGCCGTCACCCTTCTGAGTGGCCCAGGCCCCATCTTAGAATCATAGAATCAGAATCGTTTAGGTTGGAAAAGAGTCATCGAGTCCAACTGTTACCCTAACCCTGCCATCCCACCACTAAACCCTGTCCCAAAGCACATCACTGCCCAGTTTTTAAGTCCCTCCGGGGATGGGGACTCAACCCCTTCCCTGGGCAGCCCCTTCCAGTGCCTGACAGCCCTTTTGGGGAAGAAATTTTTCCTGATGTCCAGCCTAAACCTGCCCTGGCACAACTTGAGGCCGTTTCCCCTCATCCCATCGCTCATTCCCTGGGAGCAGAGCCTGACCCCCCCTGGCTCCCCCCTCCTGTCAGGCAGCTGTAGGGAGCGATAAGGGCTCCCCTCAGACTCCTCTGCTCCAGGCTGAACACCCCCAGCTCCTCCAGCCGTTCCCCAGCAGCCTGGGGCTCCAGACCCCTCCCCAGCTTCGTTGCCCTTCTCTGAACATGCCCCAGCAATGCAACATCTTCCCTGTAGTAAGGGTTCCAAAACTGAACGCAGTACTCAAGGGCCGTCCCTCCCCTCCGCCCTGCTGGGCTTTCCTGCTGCACACCAGTGCGGATGCTGCTTCCCATCCCGTGCCACAAGCACGAGCCTCCGCTCCCTCTTTCCCCACCAGTGGTTGGGGTTCACACACCAGCACCGCAGTTGGGAGCCCACCACCAAGTGTAGGTGGTTGCGTTGGATGGAGCAAACTGGCGAGGAGCTGCCCATGGCCTGCGGGAGAAATGGCGTGGGGACATGGTGTGGTGATAAGGAGGGCTCGCCTGTGTCCTGTTTCATTTACCAATGAATTTATCAGCAGCACTGGCACACAGCGTTCTCCAACACAAACAGTTGGGCTGGGATGGGGTAACCGCATCGGCATGAGGCGGCAGTGCCGCGTGGGTGGCCTGATGAACCAGGACACTGCCAGACAATCCAGAAAACTCAGTCCCTTCCTCTGTGCTTGGGTTTCCACACCTGTAGAGCAGGAACAGCGGTGCTGATCTTCCTGTGTGATTCTGTGAGATACGCAGGTGACAGCTAGTGTGAAACAGACCCACGCTATTACTGAGAATGTTATTTATTGATAAATTTTATTAATTAGAGCAATTCTAGGACTTCAGGTGCAAGCACTCTTGCCATGAAGGTGGCAGATTTTCCTCTTCAAAATACTTTCATTTGAAAGTGTTTCTGAGCAAATCTCATCACCCACATATGTCCCTCTTTACCATGATTGTTGTCGTGCCCTGTGTGTTTATTCAAGAGCTCTACAAAAGGTGCCTCTGGTCCAGGACAGGCCTAATCCCTTCAAGGAAGAGTGTGTAGATTGAGCTGCAGGGAGAGGAAAGGGAGTTACTGGTTCTTCCATCTGCTGTGGTCTGGTAACCAGAAGATGCAGCATTTGGCCTTGTGGTGCCTAGAGGCTCAGAGCCACTCTGGAGGCTACAGACTTGCAGCCTTTGCTGGAGTAGTGTCTGTCTTCGCTGGGGTAATCAACCATTGCCAAGGTAATCTCTGTGGCGAGGTCTTCATCCTCAGGATGCCCTTGCATGCGCAGCTCCTTCCGGACACACTCTCTCACATGTTTATATTCGAGAGGAAGGAAAGGGATAAAATAGTCAATCAGGTTCTTCTGGATCAGTTGGCTGTGAAAGAAACCACCTGGAAGAGAGAATTGGGAGCTTTACCATCGTAGTGCTGCAGAGGCCGGTGTGTTGCAGCACACTTCATGCATCATTTTGCAGAAGACTTCAGCAGTCCTGGGACTGAGCCCTGAGCCCAGAGGTACTCACTGTTTCTGTTCCTGAAAATTTCCTCTGAGAGCAGAGGCTGGAGCTTCTTTGCAGAAATGTCTTCTCTTCTCTTCAGCCTTCTCCAGTAATCAAGAGCAATCTCAGTTATCTTATCTCCACCTGCGTTGCTGTTAGGAAAGAGATTCACTGGCTTATTAGAGCTGTATCTTTGCCATCTTTATTGCTCAGATCCAGGCAGTAGTTTAAGTAGCGCTGTGTGAATCTGCACTGGAGTGGAGGTGACATGTCCCTGCCTGTGGGTGTTGCCCAGAGATAGGAAGTGACAAGGACAACACTGTCTCCCAGATGACAACAGTGTCTGATGGGATGAGCACTCCTCTGGCACTGTGGCTTGAACTACTGCGTCGGTCATTGCAGCAGAGCAGGGGGATTGGACCTGCTGCCAGGAGTTACCAAGAGGCTCTCTAACAAGCTGCTACTCACTGTGGTAATCGCTGCCTCAAGCTGAAATAGGTAGTTGGCAACATGTTTGAACGTAAAGGCAAGCTGAGGGGTACACTAGCCCAAAGCTTGGGGTGCGGGCTTGCTTCAGTCATGTCGCGTGAAAAGAGCTGGGATGACCCTCCACAAAGGGATTTCCCAGGAATAATACCTGGAGGAATTGTGCTCCCTTGATCTGTGTAAGCAAGTGGCCTTCAACAGGTGAGTTCTCCCCTCTTTGCCTCCAAAGAGCTCCCTAGGTGAGTCCCACCCATCTTACAAAGAACTTTCTGCCTAACAGTGGTGTTACAGAGCTGGGGAGAACATATTTACTGACCACTGTGGAAGTGGCCTCTCCAGTACTTTTGGAAGCCACCACAGTTACTTGTTCATTTCCCATTCACTTGAGGAATGGGAGCCTTTTCAGCCCTGGGACAGCTCACTTCTCTTTGTAGTGTTGAATAGCTCAGGTCTTCTGGCTGACATGACGGCTGGCCACGTTCATTGACAACATGCTGTAAAGACAGACAGCAAGGGACCTTGAGCTGCTCAGCCACGCTGCAGTCAGCTACAAACCTAGCAGCGACTGTTACTCCCTTTGTCTCTGCAGATTTTGTGGGACTGTAATTCCCTTTCTGCCTTTGGCTTTCCTTACTTCAGAAAGAGGAAGATCGCCTTGCCGTAATAAACACCATCAATCTCTTCATGGTAGCCAAGGAATGGCATGATAGAGTCTATCAGGCCATGTGGCATCTGATCCATTTCAGAGAAGATAAAAAGGGACCTTGGACAGGCACTGACGTTGCCCTGTATCCAATTCTGCAGCTGTTCCTGTGAGAAGAGGCAAAATTACCTGGGATTTGCACTCACAGTTGCAGATAAATTGAAGAAAGTGAGATAAAGCTGGAAATACCTTATAGAGATGGACTTGTGAAAGGTGTGGGAAATGCAGTACTGTGCTGAAGTGGTGCACAAACCTCCTTCTTGGTATATTGAGCTGATAAAGGTTCTCTGCAATGATACTGCTGACGAATGATTTGCCTGTTCCAGTCCAGCCGTGGAAGGACATGACCAGGGGCTTCCTGGGCCGTTTGGAGTTCATATTTGCACTCAGAGCTCTCAGAACTATCTGGATAGCAAGATGCTGGCCAAAGACTTTTTGCTCCAAATCCATCTTTATAGCTGTGGGGAGAGAAGAGTCAGAAAATGCCGTGTTATTCCTCCCTGGTTTTTCCTTCTTTTTTTTTTTTTTTTGGTTGCAGCTGAATGACCATCAGGGAGAACAAATGTTCGCTGCCCTCTGGTAATGACAAGATTGTGAATCAGCAGAGAATCCAACTGAGGAGCAGACTCATGAATCAGACTCTCGATGGCGTTTATGGGGAAACAAGCAGTTTGTAGGAGATAGGCAGGAGTCCCAGCGGTATCGTGGCTACTGCCTTCTATAAAATCCTGGGATGGGATTTAATGTATTTGCAGAGACTTGTTCTCTGCATGTGCTAAATTCTCGTTAACTGTTTTTGTGGCATCTAGCATACCTCGTATTTATAGAAGAATGTGCTTCTGTTGCTATATTAAGTAATCTCAAAAGTACTACAGCTGGTGTTTCAGTGGCTGAAGTACTAGAAAACAGCCTGTTTGTAAGCAGAGGAATCCAGAGCTGGTGGGAAGTGGCATATTGAAGCACCTCGAGGCACACAGGTCTCCAACAGTTGAGGATTTGTTTTGAAAACTGCATCCTGGCTCTGAGATGAAGGAATATTTGTAATCCCATGACAAAGGGAAGGGGGATTTCCAGGTGGCAGGATCAGGGGCTTATAGTTAAAAGATCGCATAAGCTCTTTTTAGACCATGCACTAGTTCCCTGCAGGCAGGGTGAAACAACCCTTTATTCCCTTTCCATTTAGGACTGTCAGCCTTCTTGTCTCAGGGAAGTGAAGCAGCGTATTTTGAACCTAGACCTAACACTAACTGCTACTCATTTGACAAGTATTACAGGCACCCACCGACTGGGGTGTGGGGTACCACTGCGGTGTCCATCTCAGGAAGGTGGGGGATTATTTCGTTAGCTCTTAGCCTTGAATTCACCTCCAGAATTTTGCCTGCTTCTGCCCGTATAAACCAAGACACCAGCAAGGAAACCGCTGCAGTACTGCCATGAGAAGCAGGGCACATGACCACCAGGGATAGGCAATGCTAGGTTGGTATGGCCTTTGCCTTCTAGAGCTGCCATGGGCAGTAACTCTTATCTTTCCACCACCCAAGGGAGACTGGCATTAAAAAGGAAGCCCTCACCACCCTGGGAAGGACCATCAGCTGGTCCCACTGACAACTTGGCCCAAGGTCCCCTTGCCACTGCCTCACCTGATAAGTTCAGCGTGTCCTTCATATTGCAGCACTCCAGGAGACGGCACCTGAGCCAGGAGTGAGGGGAGAGCAGCTGCCAAGTGACAGCAGCAGCACCACCCATGAAGACTGAAGTACTGAGAGGGTCCAAAGCTGGCATCAAAGTGGGCACAAGAATAAAGAATACAGCAGCATTCAGAAGCTTCATGCTGAGAACTGAAAGCCAGCCTGGCTCAGCAGGAAAGGAAAGCAAAACAGAAATTGCAGAATAACTTCCTGGGGCCTGAGGCTGTTCAAGAGGATGGAAGCCAAGTCTCCTGTAAGCTGGAGGTGTTAATGAGTTAACAGATTTATCACACTGCTCCTTGAGAAACGAAAGTGTTGTGAGCAGGGTGTCCTGCTCCCCATGGGTAGGGTGAGAGTTTCATCACGACAATCCCAGCTCTGAGGTGAGCAGGAGTGGAACCTCACTGCATCTTAACGAAGGTGCTAATTGGTCTGGTGATTATCCAGGAACACAGCAATGCTTGTTTTGGGCTTAGTTCAGAGTAGGTTGTGCACCTAGCATCGCAGAGCCCAAAGATTTCCATAGCAGTGGCTGGAGCTCTGCAACTCACAGGATTGAACACGTCAGAAGGTTGCTTTATTAAAACCAAGTTCTCAGCGCAGATATTTTGTCTTGACAACATCAAGACTCCCACCACCACCAAAGAACTGTGTTTGCAAAGGGAAAGGACAGACACTGGAACAGCTTTTATTTTCTCAGTGCTTTTTTTTAAATGAAAAAAATATGAAAAGCATACATTAGTATTCAAAATACATGCTCAGGATTTGATGTCTTTCCTGAAGCGAGTGCCCTGTGCTGCTGACTGCCAAGCACCCAGGAAGCCCCAGTGTTCCCTGTTTTGAGGGAGTCTTCCCTGTCAGCTGCTGTCGAGTCTTGAGGTGGGCACAGCGTAGACTCTTGGCTCGTTATTCCAAGGTAGTTTGCCCAGATGACTTTACAGAGGGGTGTCCCCAAAGCCCCACGGTTGGCTGCCAAGGAGCAGTTGGGCTTGCTGGGCTTTCCGGCTGTGAACTCTCCCTTAGGACACCCAGAGGCTGCATAGAGGCCAGAGGAAGGAATTGGCAGTGGCTTATGCAGGTTTCCATGTTGCCTGGACTCTGTCAGAGCTCTCTTGGAGACAACTCAAATGATAATTTTACAAAGCTGGTTTAATACCGCAGAAAAAATGCTGGGAATTTTCCAATCAACTGTTTCCTTGGTGTGCCGGTCGTCTGCATTTATCTGTGCTGAACACTAGATGGGGTGTCAGACAAAGGTTTTAATCCGGGATTTACAGAGTAGAACAACTTTTGCAGAAAACTGAGTCATGCCTGAGAAAAACAGAAGAGAGGGGAGTACGCATCTGCAGAGCTGACCACTTGGGTTACAAAAGGTGATTTCTTGGGATATCCCACAACCCTCATGGCTGCTGAGGGTTCATGGAGAGCAAGAGCCTCATGGGCAGTTTCAGTGGGGGACTGAGAACAGCCAAAGTCATCCTGCAAAGGAAGTTAGAGAGTCTGAATAAAGAACTGAGGCTCTTTAGCTGGGATCTGCAGATTCTCTTGTCTGTACATCTGAATTAAAGGTTGCATTGGGTTGCTCACTGCCCGGGCTTCAGCAGATATTTCACTGTTCCTCTGTAGACACAGAGTGTGGTCCCATGAACACTGAAATGGGCTGTCACCCCTGAGTGTCTGGGATAAATTGTAGCACTAATTTGTATCTTGCAGAGGGTGAATCAGTTTCAGGGTTTATGGTCCACCCTGTCAAACCTGGAGGGCGTGGAGCCTCTTCTGACTGATTTGTGAAGGGGGCAATTAGATGTCCCTAGTAAATTTTTCATTGCGGTCTTGTGTCTGTTCACAAGGTCCCACCAGCCTGGAAGGGACTGCAGCTCCCAAAACACAGATAGGAAATGCAAAGTGATATGCTAGAAACAACACAGAGAAGGAGAATTACCTCATCTATGCAAAAAGAAGAGGTAACATGAGACACATCTATAGATCTTCTCCTTTCCATGTGGGAGGGAGGTGGCATATATTTCCTATACAACAATAGGATGTATGCTGCCTAACAGGTACCAGATGGGTGTTTAAATAACCTTCAGCTGCAACATGTCATGCTGTTATCTCATTATCCCTTACAAGTTAAATGGGTTCAAGCTGGGCCCGGACATGGCTGAGATGTCTAATAGTGGTGGTGAGGCTGACATTGATGGCAATTTCCTTGAACAGCTGTCTGGAAGCTCCAAGTGGAGCACAGACCCTGCAACGCACAGTCGACAGTGCAACGTCTTTCTTGTTGCCTGTTGTGTTGTGCTGATGAGCATGTTGTTCTTCCATCTCAACAGCCTCCTGGGCACAGAACTGGCATCCTGTCACATATTCATGCTGCCCTCCCAGCTAGCGTGGGGTGGTCAGCTGGTAGTGGGTCATCTTGAATCAGCTGCCACAAGCTGAAGGTACTGAAAATTTGCGGCAGAGAAGAACTTTGAAAGTGTGTTCGGTCTGCAATAGTTGGCTTGGGGTGTCTGTGATTTGTGGTGTGGATCAGCAGTGGAAGTGGTGTGGTGGGAAGGTGGGGGCGTGGGAGAAGTGAGGATGTGGGGGGGAATTACAGGAAGAGGAAAGGTGGGGACTTGGGGAGCAGTGGTGTGAGCTGGAGGATATGGGGTGTTTGCAGTGAGTAATTCGGAGTGCTAAAGCTGTTGTCCTAGGAGAGGTAGTGGAGATGGGGTGGGTGTGTTGCAAAGGGAGCGATAAGGGATGCAGAGATGGAGTGCTTAAGACCAAGGATGAGGAGAGAAGAAAGTCCCAGATGAAAGCTTTGCCTGGCCTTACTCTGCTTTTGGTGTATTGAAATTTTCTATCACCCACTCACAGTTTAATTTGTACATTGTTGGTTTAAAGTCAGAATTCTTAGGACTTTCGGCTCGCAGCTCCATGGTAGGGAGCCTTGAGAGTTTGGGATATTGCTGGTTAATGCAGCTTTCAGGTCACGAGGCAGCATACCTCACAGCCAGCTGGAGAGCCAAGAAACATCATGTCTCCAGTCGGGGGACAGGGTGCTAGGAATCGGTGTCGCAGCCCTGCCTCGAGTTCGTGGAGTGCAAGAGGTTTCCAGGTAAGAACTGTAGGGTCAATGGATCAATGCTTTTCCCAGAAAAAGTCTGTATTTTTGTTGAAGAATGTATAAGCTCCTCAATATTTCCAAGTGCTTTAGGAAAGAGGCTTAGTAACAGGACTGCTGTTTTACATGAGATGCTGGGCTGACAAGAGGTTCTCACTGAAGGTTTCTAATTGGAGAAGAAGCGGGAGACTCATTTTTCCCTTTGTTCTGTTTAATTTTTACCTAAACATGTATCTTCTCTCCCTGCCTTCTGACTCTGGCTAGACACTCTCAAATGCTTGGAGTTTTTCTGAAAGGAGTTTGGTTTATTTTTACCCTCCCCCCCCCCCCCCCCCATGTGTGGTTTGGGTTTGTTTTCTTTCCCTCTTTCAATTTCAGCATCATCTTCCAAGTGCTCCTTATCCTAAACATAGACATGAGGCAGGGACAGGAAAGGGCTGCCACTCTGACGTACATTGGGATCTTTTAACGGTGGGATTGTGGTGGGCTTTATCCGAGTACAGAGCCTGGCTAAGCTCTGAGGACTACACGAACGCTGTGGAAAGGCTCTGACTCACTGGAATGTGTTCACTGACCTTTCTGTAATGTGACAGTAGCAATAACACAAGACACCAAAATCTAAATTAATGTCGAGCAAACGTTGTCTAATCCTAGCAACACCCAGGGAGTCATGAGACTGTCATCCTTCTCCTGCAGGTAGGAAAATTGGTGTTTGCAGATGATGAAAGTTCTTCTTAATATGATAGTTCATAGCAAATCTGTTCTGTCTTTGAAATCTTTACTCAAGAGCTTGAGCTATGATTTGCCTTGCGCAGGCTTAAAAATCCTTGTCTAGGGTACAAAATCAGAGTCCCTTGGGTCAGTGTGTGCCGCTGTGCTGTGTGAAGAGGCACAGTCCAACAAGGAAAGGTATGGATGAACTTGGGATTTGGGTGAAGTGGAACATCATGCACCTGTGCAAATCTGCCCATGTGAAATAATTCCTTCGATCATGTCTGAACCCTTGTAAAATTCTGATGTGCCAGTAGGGGTTTTTTGTTTGTTCTGGTCGCTGTCTCTAGAAAATGCAATTGAAAGGTTCTCTACAACAAGAGAAAAGGATTTCCCCTCCGGGTGCCCAACCTTAAAGCCCTTTTGCCTGAGCCTGTATCGCACTAAGAGACCAGCATCTTGCTGTGCTGTACAAGCAGAATGAATAACCAGCCCTAAGGCCCTTCCGATGTTTGGATGCAGTGGTGGTCCAGACCAGAGCTTTACCACGTCTACACTGGTAGGGCACCTACCTAGAGCAGCTCACAGCAGCTGAGGATCAGGCGAGGTTTATCAATGCTACTGAAGCCCTTTGGCCATGGTGAATGCTGACAGTCTCTGCAGAGGGAGAGAAATGTGATTTTTTTAATCTGATATCAAGTGGTTTGCAGCAGGTAGAGCTACACAGGTCGTGTTACCTGGTAGGAGTGACAGGTAGGGGAGAGGGGGTGTTTAAAGCCATGCTTCACCTACAGCATTAGTGTGGGTGAGGGAAACTGCTGTCTCACGTTTCTTACCTCCTGTGGGAACTTCCTTGAAAGGTAAAGGTTGATAGCTAAGTGCAAGGTGACGAGCTGGCAGGGCACTTCTCTGCCCTTTATAGGGTGAGACCTGGTCCTGAAACCTGTTTGATCTTTCAGTCATACCAACTCCATCAAGCAATGATGGATGGAGGTGGTCTGTCTCAGAACAAGCACAGGGAGTTATTTAAGTGCCCGGCAGCCAAACTGGCTCTGCTCCTCCACAGACCACTGTGTACTCTGGAGGGAGGAGGGATGGAGGCTTTGGAAATAATGAGAGGTTACTCCTCATATGAACAGGAGGTGCCCAGACTACCATAGTGACAGGCTTCGAGGAGAACAGTGTTCTAATCAGTAGTTGGGTGATCTTAACAGGTGTCCATTTCTAAAATGGACTTCCATGGCATAGACATGCTCCAAGCTCACGTAGGCTTTGGCACGAGGAGTGCAGAGGTTAAGGTATAGCTTGGAGAAAATTGCTGTTAAGGATTTAAATACCAGCACTGCAAGGACACTGGGGCTCAGGTGGGTGTTACATGTGCTGGCCTGGGTGTCTGCTGTTGCAGGGCAAGAGGATAGAGCAGCTCAAGGATCTGATGGTAACAGCCAAAGCCAGGTGCAAGTAAGCAGCAGAAAAACCTATGGACCATGCAAATCCACCGTGCCGGCAGCTGAGGGGCACCCTCGGGGCAGGAACGGAGGCAAGCAAAGCAGGGTGCTGGACAGGTGTTGTACCAGCCCAGCCTTTTCACCCCTCGATGCTGCGGAGCTGGCTCTGCTCCTGCCTAATTGCCTCTGGGTTCTGATTTCAAGGCCTGTGTTGTGCAAGATCGAGATGAATAATGTATGAAGTGGTAGTGGTAGCCTCAATGGACGGGCTATCAGGTTGCACTTGCATGCTGGCAGTTAGACTCTGTTTTGACTTGTAAACTAAACACTCCTGGTGCAGACATCCTCTGTGGTTTGGTGATTAGATCTGGGGACTGCTTTTGGACTCCAGGGGTCAAGCCAAGGTGCTGTCACCCAGCTCCAAGCAGCACTGGCTAAGTCGCATCATCTGTTCTTCATCATTCTCTGTGTTTCTCTCCCTGACATGAACAAGAGGGGAAGGAGATGCCACAAAATTATTATCATCTTAATTTAAACTGTGTTTCATTATGGAACTTATTGTCCCAGGAAGCAATTTAATTTTAACAGTTTGGAGAGTGGACTTGATGCTTGTAATTATTATCAAGCATTACCATCATGTATGGCAACAAATTTGCAAGAAAGAGAATTAAACCTTGTGCTGTAGGTTCCTCATTGCTAAGATGGGGATGCTGTGAGAGTTGGATTCCACCCACCTCAATCCTGCCGTTGTTTTTTTCCCTTATTTTTAAAATTGAGCCCAGAATCTGAAACTGGAGACTGTTCCTGTTTGGCTTTGACTGGGCTCCAGTCTGGGTCTGTGACCTGCTTTCTGGTTTTGTTCTCCAGGCTGGCTTGGAAGCAGATGGAGTGGAGTAGCTCTCACATGAGCCTGCCTGCTGCATGTAGCAATAGCTCTCACTGAGAGAAAGAATAGTAAAACTTTAGCCCATACTCTATCTAAAAACTTGAATTCTGTTGCAAATAATAATTTAGGGGTAAAAACTGTGTGAAAGGGATGAAACTTGAACTTGGTGAAATAAGAAAACACTAGGCTTACATGGCAGAGGAGGTGTTGCTACAGGAAGAGATCACAGGCCATGAGTAACGCTGTGCCCTTGCGCCAGTCATGGGCTCTGATGTGGCGAGTGGCTTGTATTTCATCCAAAACACATAAAGTGGTGGTGCTATGAAGCAGATATCCTCATCCAATGCTTTGGGACCCTTAGGTGAAAGAGGATTTGAAAGTGCTCAATAGGTTTTGGGTTGGTCTAGGATCAGAGGCTGTGTTTGGCTTGGGGTTTGCAAAACTAAACACCCTGCTCTTTCACCCATCTCCTGTGGAACAGAGCCGTAAATACATGTCACTAAAATTAGTCTTGCAAAGCAGCTATTCTGACTGGCTCCTCTGTTATTCCTACTCCTCTGTCTCTAACTCATGCTTGAATAAAGACCTCTGCCTGGTTTTAGTCAGCTTTAGCAGTTGACGTTGAGGAACAAGTGGGCTCACCAGGAGAAAGCAACTATTTGCTGCTGTAATAGTTTCCCTGGTTGTTCAGATGGGAAGGTCTGGTTGTCCTTGGCAGGCTGTGGAAGTTATGTAGCTGGGCTTGGTTCTTACCAGCTGGTGGCAAGGCAAGAGAAGAGCACCAGGCCATCTGCTAGTGAAGGCTAAAGGACAGCAGTGCATTTTCAGGCTTCTGGTTTGTTGGAGAGCCTCAGAGGGGATCTGTAGCAAAAGAACAACAGGCACCAGCAGCCAGCAAGCCTTGGCACTGGTGATGAGGTCTGTTGAGCAAGGAGGGGTGTGCTGATTTCTCTGGAGATGACAGTGAGGAGGCTTTCTGGGAAGTGCATCAGGTCTGTCCATCTCTGTGATTTGGACATTGGGCTGACATCTCAGGACAATCAAGGTGTCTCTCCTGTTTGGTGACTTGCCATTGGGAGCCTTCCAGTCCATCTCTGACCCATGTGCTGTCTCTTCTACCTCTGGTGCTGAGAACAACTGTGAAGAAGTCACCCAGGGTAGCATCTCCTACACCAGGACTCCTATGCAGAGTGAAACCCTGAGCTGACAAGCTATTGTGCAACTGTTTCCACCAAACAATAGTGGACTTAAGCAGGCAGCTGGAAAAAAATGGCTTTGTAGGGCCTGAGGTGGTCCTGTTGGAGTTGAACAATCTCGGGCCCATTTTCCAGGGAGGACTCTACAGCATGTCTGTGTTTTTCCTTTACACCCAGGGTAGAGCTCTGCCCTACCCATGCTGGTCCCTCCTGTTCTGCAGGTGGAACTTCAACTCCGCGCGAGCTTGATGCAAAACAAATTCACTCAACCACTCCATTCAGCTGATAGAAAAAAAAAATAAAATCCAGGAGCAAATTTTAAAAAGAAGTTGTGCCAGAGCAGGTTTAGGTTGGACATCAGAAAAAATTTCTTCCCCCAAAGGGTTGTCAAGGACTGGAAGGGGCTGCCCAGGATAGTGGTGGGGTCCCCATCCCTGGAGGGATTTAAAAGCTGGGCAGATGAGGTGCTTAGGGACAGGGTTTCGTGGTGGGATGGCAGGGTTAGGGTAACGGTTGGGCTTGATGATCTTAAAGGTCTTTTTCCAATGTAAATGATTCTATGATTCTGTAATTCTTTCA
The DNA here is from genome assembly GCA_018403395.1 of Gorsachius goisagi. NCBI lineage: Eukaryota > Metazoa > Chordata > Aves > Pelecaniformes > Ardeidae > Gorsachius > Gorsachius goisagi. Next base: position 359,283 of record BOSO01002373.1, on the reverse strand, counting down.
CTTCTGCAATGTCCAGCTGAAGTGCTCTGTGAGGACCTGTTAATTTATGCCTCTCATCTTTCTCTGAACGACCTGGAAATTACCATTCCCATACAGATTCATCAATGTTAAATAAGGACGGAGGGTCAGGAAGGGATCTGAAATTGTTAGGTTCTTTTTCTAAGTGATATGTTATCTAACAGAAAGAAAAACATACTCTGCTAAAACAAAAGACTGTGTGCAGGACTTTAGTGTCCAGCTATTGTTAAAATATGTATTTGAGAGCTGGGAACCCTGTGGCCAACAGTGGATTGGAATGAGTTGAAAACAGGAGAATGGACATGCTCTGCAAAGAACAAAGTTAAGTCCACGCTATTAGCATAGCGAGAGAGGAGATTGTGCTGGAGGATACCAAAAGGCCCTGAAGGAACAGAGATGAGCCAGGCAGATCCACTGCTGGCTGTCCCAGATCTGGCTTCTGCAAGAACATAGTTGGAATTCCTTCCATGTGGGAGTAGCCTCTCCAGAGTGCTAAATAACTCTGTGTGGAGTCATCCTAGACCCCTCAGTGAGGACTCGTGGCATTTCAAAGAAAAATGAGCTATCGGGAGGCTGAAGGACAGTTGGAGTGCAAGGGGTGAAATGAGTTGGCAGTCATGTGCTGGTCATCTGCTTGCTTCAGTGTTGGAGGGAAATAAGAAAGTATGACCGGGATAATCAAAAGCATGGAGGAATCCACTTTGAAGAGAGATGAAAGTGAATGGGATTGTGGTAAAGCTGAGTAAGAGGTGATTTCACAGACATGTTTCGAAGGAGTACGCTAGACAAAGCTGAGCAAGAACTGCTGTTCTTCCTAATCCCCCGTGTCTCTCTGTGGCATGAAAAAGAGGGGAAGGAGATCCCATAAAAAGTTTACTAGTATTATCATCATCTTAACTTAAATTGTGTTTCATTATGGAACTTACTGTCCCAGGAAGTAATTTAATTTTAACAAGTTGGACAGTGACTTGATGCATGTAATTATCAAATATTACCGTCATGTATGACAAATTTTCAAGAAAGGGAATTAAACCTTGTGATTCAGAGCTTAAGTTAATCTCTGACTTCTGAAGGCTGGATGTATGGGGCCAGAGAGCCTCAGTTCTTTGCTGGCTGTCACAGGAGCTTGTCCTACCCTGAAACCACAGTGAGCCTCAAGGCTGGTGCAACCCAGCAAGCTCCTTGCTCCTGTTGAAGAGCAGCAGCTCCCTTCCACCGTCGAACACGTACACAATGTTCCCCCAGCATGGTATGGTGCAGGGCAGCTCCCTACCTCTTTCTGTTGCCCAGCTCTCCTTGTGGGACATCTCTAGCCCTGCCAATGCAGTCGTAGCATCCCGTAGCCTCCTGTCCCTACACCCTTTCCACAGCTGCCTTCACAGCTGGATCCAGCTTTTCCCCTGCTAATGGGGGAGCGCTTCTTGTTCAGTTTTGGCTGAGTTGTTGGCACTGTCAACAGAAACGTGCTGTGCTGGACAGATGCATTCTGCTGCTTTGTAAATATTTGTAATGAGCACGCATCTCCTCATGGAGGGCTGTGTAGAGCGGTCAGGGCTGGATAAACATGGGGTGGAGCAGATTTCTGGTCATACATCGTGAATGCAAGGAAATAGAATCATAGCCTGCAAGTCAGGAGAGAAATCAAAGCATCAGACCCAGGCAGGTTCCTGGGATGTTGCTAATGGATCATTCAGGAGGGGAAGAAATCTTGTGACAGTGAGTCTGAGCATCACTGCCTGTGGACTAGCATGGAGAGGTTTCTCTACTTCCCTGCATCATTCAAGCCAAATTCTGGTCTTGATAAAGTTGGGGAGTCACTCAGGGAGGTTCTGTGCCCCTACATCCCTTTCCCTTTCTTCACTGTGGGTTTGGGAAATATGCACTGACTGGTTTTAACTTTGAAGTGTGGTGGATGCTGTACTGCTCTGACGTCTAGGCAGGGGCCTGTGAGCTTCATTCCCATCTCCTTATCTCTGGCTCTGCTGCCTCAGGATGGGAATCCAGCCTGGGCCATGCTCTGTGCATGCTCTTGCCACTGTGAGCAAGAGGGCAGCTGAGACAACAATGCAATAAAAAACTTCCAGGCAATGGGGGCTGTAAATAATGCAGCTAAATTACTCCCTGCTTCTCAGGCTGTTATGAGGAGGGTGTTTTTAGCATTGGGGGTGGGATGTGTGTGGTGTTTATTAATAACCTCAGAGTTGAGACCTGGACCACCTTTCTCCTGGCTGCTGAGACGCTGAAGCAAGCCCGGAAGACCTGTTGTGCATCACCCAGTGCAGGGAAAAGAAAGGGAAAGTTTTAATGTGCAACTGGAGCGTAGCTATGGGCTAAGTGACCCAAGTCAAAAAAACCTCAAACTGCCGAGAAGCTCTGGCTTCTCCTGAGTCAGCTTTCATGAGTCTGGGAAGCCCAACCACCCTCCTGCTGCTGAGGACCTTGCTCTGAGAAGCAAGAGTGTTTAAGAGATCAGCATGTGTGATAAAGAGATTTAGAAAACATGACCTATAACGAAGGGTGGGAGGAATTGCTGCTGTTTAGTCTAGGGGAGATGGAGGGGATGCAGAGAACTTAGGGGTTTAAAAATAAGCTCTGTGTTTTGGAAAGCTTTGTGGTGAGTGAAGCTCTATGGCAAGGCTATGAAGGAAGGCTCTCCTTAGTCTCGCCAGGATGGTGTAGCCACTCTCAGCTGGGGTCAGGAACAGGCGGCGAAGTGTTCACCTTTCCATTCCCTCTTGTCCTACGTTTCCATGTTTCTGTGTCAACTTGAAAATGCCTTTCTGTTGAAAATGGGACTTAAAAGGCTTTAAAATGGACAAGCTCTGAAGCCTGCTGTTCTTCCTGGGTTTCAGGGCATGGTTGACAGCCCAGGAGCTAAGAGGTACCCACCTGCCAAAAAAGAGCCCAGCATAACAACAGGGAACCTATTGTGCTTCTGAGGGCGAGCAGAGCCCTGCGGATCAACACAGCAGGAGATCAAGGTCCTTGGTCAGGCACTGAAGAAGAGAAAAGCTCTCTTGGTTTGTTTTCTGCTTTTCTCCTTGAAGTTGCTCGTCTGCTGTTGAATGTCAGGTCTTGTAAGGATGAAATCTGGGACCACATCTGCTTTCTCTCCCAGCCCTGTTAGTGAGTCAGTGCTCTGCAGGCTGTAAAACGTGCCCCGATTCCATTTCTCCAGTATGTGGAGGCAGGACCACGCAGCATCCTTTACCTTTGCTCTTGCTCAAGAGCATCCCACCAGGGAATCTGTATTTATGTTGTAGTTTTGCAAATGCTTGAAGTGGAGGATATGTTTCCCAATTCTGAAATTTTTGGCAGCAGGATTTGTTTCTTTTCTCTCCCAGCCTGGCGGGGAAACTCCCTCTTTTTGGCCAATAACATAAATGGGTTTTGCCTGTTGTTTACAGCCGATGGGATCTGGTTCTTGGGAAAAGAAATGCATCACGAGTTGCTGCAGTGTGGCTAAGTGAGAGAGATGCCGGCTTTGGGCATGCTGCAAGCCCTGACCCCCATCTCCCACCTTTGCCTGTGGCAGCAGTGGCAGGTGCAGCTCTGCCTAAATCCAGCTTTTAAACCGGCTGGGTCGGGGGGAGAAGGACAGGGAGAGGAGAAATAACTTCCCTGGGCCCCTCTCCCAGCTGGGTTGCATCCCTGAAGGCACAGAGCAGTGTAGCCAAGGAATTCTTTCCTCTAAGAGAAAGCCCAGGCATGAATCCATGTGGGGCTCAGAATAAGAGAAAATAATCTGCCTCCCACATGCTCACAGCCTGATGGCCTCTCTTCCAGCATCTCCTTGCTGTCACGGCAGCAGGGGACATGGTATCTCCCCTGCAGCCAGGGTGGGTATGACAGTCTGGGGCAGGAAAGGGGTTGAGGGCAGGGCAGCAGGCAGGGAGGCATGGTGGATGGAGCTGGAAGAAGGCGGGAGGATGTGCCAGTGCCTCTCACTCGGCCCTGGGCCTGATCCCTGTCCTGGGGCTGGCTGAGGAACAGCAGCTTCCTCTGCTCCTCTTTGCCTGAGACCCGGAGCCACCGCACCCCTGCCCCTTCCCTGGGCCTCTCCTGCTGGCTTTCTCCTGCTGCAGGCATCCGGTCTTCTGAGTGTGAACGTCTATTTGGGAGAGTCGGATCCGACATTCCTCATGCCTGAGGCCTCTCGGGTTGCTCCAGCCAGTACAAATCTGCCTGAGTTTGCCAAAGACTGAAGCATCCCATTTCTTTCAGTAGGTGCTAAGGCTGCTGAGTGACTTTGCATTGCCTTCTGCCATCCTGCACCCTGCAAAGAGCAGTGAGTAGCCCGGGAGCTGGGGGATGCGGAGCTGCAGGTGAAGCAACGAGATTTTATTCATCTGGGGGAGAAGGTGCATCATGGTGATGTGACATTTTGTGCAGGCTAAGGAGCGACCACAGGCGGAGTCCCTTTCTCTTTAATAAATAGCTAAACTGCTCATGCCTTTACTTGAAAAGGTAGCTGTTTGATGAGCCAGCGCAACCTCCCGTGGGCAGCCGGATTTCCCAGGGCTGGGTGCAGCTAAGGGCAAGTGATCACCGGGGCAGGGCGCGTCTGCAGGCTCCCAGGCTTTGTGCTGGGAGAAGCAGGAAGAAACGGCAGGGAAGGAGGGCACCGGTGCCCGCAGTGGCATTCAAACAAGCTGGGAATGTGGCTCAGTGCTGCTTGGAGCCATGGGCTGAGCTGCCGGGCCCTGGACAGGAAAGATACCAGCTGGGTTCTGCACCTTCTCCACCAGCACATGGGAGCACGCTGGAGAAGTGCCACCCACCTGCCTGTCTCCTCCAGGCTGGAGCGGTCCCCTCGGGCTCTTTGCCTGGCCAAGCTGTGGGATGTAATTGTTCATTTGGGAAAATTTTGGGGAATCTGAGTTGTAATTGCCCAAAGTGTCTGCTGCCCTTTGAAATCAGGTTGGAGCGCCAGTGGTGCCACCCTGGCATACGTGCCTGTGCTCCATTGACAAGGATTTATTACACAACCAACCCTCTTATGTAGCTGCCACCAGGAAATTCCCCAGCATAGCAACAGTGGAAAAACATGCAGTTATAATACTGTAGTGTAATGCAACTGCTCAAACAAATAACAACCCATGTGGGAACCGAGGGTGGTTTTTATTCCATAATCTTTCCAAAGCAGGATTGTTATTAGAGGCTTCTATTTTTAAGTACTTTTCTCAAGCACCCCCTTGAATTTTTGATTCCTTCTGCTTGCTGTCCAGTCCCTTCTCCAGCAAAACCCTCTGTCTTTTCCCTGCAGCTCCTGGGGTCAGCCTAACCTGATGACTAAACCTTTCAAAGCCTGACCCTGATTCTTATTAATAATTTCTCCAAAAAACACAGTGGGTTTTGCTAGCAGTGTTAGGTTTTGGTAGGTCTTGTCCTGGGCTGAGACCTCTTGTGTTAAAGGCTTTAAGGCACAGCTTGTAGTTTAAAGACACTGCCCTTTGGAGATGGTCCTGTTCTGGCTCTGTCCTAGCAGGATGTGATCTGTGGAGGAGGATCAAACCATTAATACTGACAGCCTGCTTCCGCCCGGATTAATGGGGTGGTTGAACATACCCCTGGCAGCTGAGTTGCCTTGGGTTCAGGAAAGCCAGGAGGGTACGACTGCAGTGGACGTGTCCTACACAGCATGAGACCCCTCAACTCGAGAGACTGAGCAGGAGCTGGGATCCTAGGAGCACCACACCTGCCTTCACAGATAGCTTTTGCCCTCGTCCCCATCCATGTGGGTGCTGTGCTGACAGACCCCAGCCCTCGTCACTGCGTTTCAGCTCTGTGTAATGGTGGAAGGGTCTGAAATGCCTAAACACATGGGAAAAACAACTTACTTTGCCCACGTGGTTTTTATTGTGTAGCCCACCCAGCCCACCCCATGCCTAGGTCTGTCCTAAGGGGCTTACACCTAAAAAACCTGTGCTTCTTGATCACTCCATTCAATTTAAATTTGTGCCAGTTGCCGATGCAAATCGTCCAGGGCTTCCTGCCAGCGCTTGAATAATGCTGAGGAGGAGAAAGTCTGGCTGGCTAGCAGAAGTCCTGGCTTGTCTGCAGGTGGTACCAAGCTTGCACGTATTCCTGCCGCTCAGTGAGGCGTGCTGGCTGCCTCGGGAGGGGAAGAAGGTGCGTGAAGGAAAAAGGTCTCGCTGCCAAAGAGCCTGTGGGCTGGATCCTCAGCTGGTAAGAACTGGAGCGGCTCCATGGAGGGTGTGATGCTTCAGTGAAGGGTCTGGCTGCCTGCCCCAGCCCCAGGCTCTCGGCAGAGCCAGGGAAGGGGCTGCTGGAGAAAGTCTCACCCCTGCTGCAGGGCTGGGCTGGCCCTTGCATCACCCTAGACCTTGGGCACCAAGGTCTGCTCCGCTATGGGTTTGCTCCCTATCAGCTATGGAGAGGGGAGATGGGAGGGAGCGGTGTTTGGGATGTGGCTTTGCCATCAACTGCTTATGCTTGGCATTACGGTGTTTATAACACTCTGCCGTGCTCCAGGGAGGTGTGAGTGGGGTTGGATGCAGTTTGGTGGCAGCACAGGGCTGGGGTCCAGGGTGAACATCCCAGCCCTTACTGTAGTGTTTGAATCCACGTGGCTGCTGTGTGCCCTGGTGTCCCCATTCCCACCCTCAGGGAAGCAGCCCGTCGGAGGCCGTCACTGCCGGGCTGCAGAGCTCCACGCCGGGCTGTGCCTGGGCTTGTCCTGCAGCCGCCCTGATGCCAGGGTGGTGGTGGCCAGCTGCAAGTACCTCTCCCTTGAAACCAGGTGTTTGGGGTTTTCAAAGTTGCTCTGCAAACTTGGATGTCACGGGGCTGAGCCAGTGCATTGCAAAGAGCCGTGTGGCATCTTTGGGTTTGCAGCATCAGGGCAGAGCAGCCGGAGTGGTGAGGGAGATATGGAGGCAAATGCAGAGAATTTGCAGATTTCTGTGCCAGGAGGAAGATCGTGTCCTTGAAGGGTCTTTCTGGCTCTGAGCCCTGGCCTGCCAGGCTGGGAGCAGCACAGGGGTCTGGAGCCAGGCAGGCTGGGGTGGAAGGAAGGACGTCTGCTCTGGATGGGCATGGGAAGGGCTCAGCCCTTGGCTGGGATGGCCAGAGCATGCAGCTCGCATCTGAGCTGAGCATGGCAGGAGCAAAACCTCTTCTGCAGAGCTGATCCTGGCAGGAAAGCTGCCAGGTGTGAATCCACGCTGATCAGTTTGCTGGGAATACAAGAAATGGTGTAGCCCTCCCTTCTGCAGGGCCAGAGACAGGGGCTAGCCTGTGGCATCCCTTGGCTGCTGGTCAGGGCTGGTGGGATAACACTGCCCAGATGGAGAGGTTGGCTTTCTTGGCGTGCTCTCTGAGCAGGAGCCGACCCTCCGGATCTGCCCATATAACCTGACTCATGCTCTCATCAACAGTGCCTCTGTATCACCTGGGCCCAGGGCTGCTGTGCCTGGAGCACGAGGCTGCCTTAAATTCACACCAGCACCCCAGAAAAAAAGCTCCTGTAGCCTGTTCTTCCCAAGGAGCAGGGTGCCACCAGCATCCCGTTGCTGGGGACAAACCTGTCCTTGTGCAGCAGGGTCTGTAGTGATGGGACTGGAGCCTGGTCCTGGGCTGAATGCGATGCTCCTCCTGGGTTACTCTGGACCCTCTTGGAAAGGACAGGATTAGTTTTGCTAAATGGCAGCTAAAAAGTTAAAAAGCCCTGAAGAACAAAACCAGTCCTAGAGGCACTAACACTTTGATAGGTGGTTTTGCAAATGACAAACCTTTGGACTCCGTTCATTGTTTTTTGAAGCTTTTTGGTGGCTTGAAACGAACTTTTTTATTCCAACATGTCAGTTAATTAAAAAACCGCTTGCATCCTCAAAGCATTCATTTTCCACTCAATCTTCAAAGCTTCCATTTTCCTGAAATAAGCTTTTTTTTTTTTTCTGTGTAAAGCAACTGAACCCCAAATCCAGCCCTTCCCCACTAATAAACTTGGAGAGCTCCTGTTCAGCCCCCAAGCTGCCAGCTCACTGGAAGTTTGCTTCTGCAAGCACTGGGGCCAGGGCTGGGGAAGAAGGAGTTAAAGGTTTGCATTGGAAGAGCAGCCCAGCTGCCTGCAGAGGCTTAGATCCCTCTCTTTCTTCACCAGCGTTTGATGGCTGGGGAAAAGCCAGCTCCAAATTCAAACGCGACTTTCTGGACCGAGGGCAAAATTACACCCAACTGCCCTGATTCACCTTCTCAGAGAAAACCAGGAGAAGCTGTCTGTGGGTGCTGGGCAGGCTGGTGTTTACTTCTATTTGCAGGTTTGGGGCTTTGCAGTCCGCGAGTCGCCTGGGTGTGCTTCCAGGCTGGTCACTCCGGAGCTCCCCATCTCGCTGGGGGGTACGGGGGCAGCCCAGGCCCCCAGGTGATGGGCACTGGTGGGGTAAGGGAGGGTCCTGTCCCCTGTGCCCCATCCCTCGGCAGGTGGCTGTGTAGGGGAGGGCTGGCTGCCTCTGCCACTGGACTGCTCAGCCGCACTGGGCGGGACTGGGAAGTACTGGGAGAGCTGCCACGGAGGGGTGGGCTGTGGGATCGGGCAGGGAGGGAGCGCAGGAGCACAGGGCTGGATGTGGATGAGGTAGGTGCCTACCTTCTTCCTAACTCCTTCTTCCCAGGGCTGATCGGCTCACGTCCCTGGGTGAGCAGTGCTTGGCTGGGCGAGGGATGCTCTGTGCACCTCCGTCCCTCTGGGAACAAACAGGAGGGGAAGAGGGGCAGGGGGATCGCGGTGGGCTGGTTTAGGGAGGCAAGAGGTCCAGCGGTGACCTCCGGGCTGAGCCTTGCTATGGCCCACACGGTCGAGGGGGCTGTATCCTAACTCAGGGCATCGCATCCCCACGGAGCTGGTGGTGGCAGGGAGTGAGGAGCAGGAGCAGCCTGAAGCAGGGAGCAATGTGGACAGCCTGCTCTGTGCCTGGCGTTCGCTTCCTGGCAGCTCTGCTGCATCATTTACTCCTGTCTGGCCCAAAGGGTTCTACGGGGGCTGTGGGCTTTTGCCAAAGAAACGGTGGTGACTTCTGTTGCCTTTGAACATGGCTGTTCCTGCCCCCTCTCCCACAGAGCCCTCCTGCAGCCCCGGCAAGATCTCTGCTGGCTGTGAATGCTACAGGCAACTGAGCGGCACCTTCCCCCAAAATGATGGAAAACGCCGTGTTTATGTCATTTACGTTCTACAGCACAATCTTGATTTTAAAAATGTATATTGTCGCCATCATTACGGGACAAGTGAGACTCAGAAAGAAGGTAAGTTACAGTTTCCTTTACCTTTTTCTCCCTTTCTGGCTTTTTCCTTGGGTTCTTGTGATTTTTCTTTCTTTTTTTTTTATTCCAGTAAAGGCTGACAAAGTTTTCCTGAAGCAAACTGAGTTTTCTTTGACTTAAGTTGGAAGAAAAACATGTTTCATAGCTGCGGCCGATAAATATCTCGCTTCTCTTTGGCTCTTTTTGTTTGTTTCTACCATCTGTAGCTTGATGTTTATAATTTCTGAATCCTAATCTAAATAGTAATTTCAGATCTAAAATGCCATGCAGGTGAGCTGCTTCTGGAAAGAGTCTGTTTACAGTTATTTGCCCTGTCTGGAAGAAAAGGGGTGGGGGGAAAGGTTTAAGAACAAATCATTGCAATGGTCCTTTTTCTTCCAATGTAGCAGAAAGCTTTCCTGCTTTCGGAGGCTGAATTGCTATGTGAATGCTCCAGGGGAGCAGAAAGCTGCAGGGAATAAAAACAATAGCTGGAGGGAAATGGTTCTTGGACACAGGGGAAATTACAGGGAGGACTGGGAGCTCTAGCTGACATCAGGGGATGGAGTTAATGGGACCTTTTATCGCCTGCAACCCAAACTGAACTCGTGGCAAAACTCAGCTGTCTGTAAAATCTGCTTTAAAGTATTTGAGAAGTTTCTGACTGCATCAATGGAGTGGGAGGGAGAGATTTCTGCTCTCAGATAAAATACAAAGATAGATATTACTGTGCTGTAGCATCATTGTAACGGATGGTTTGGCTTCTCCCCTTGTGTTTCTGAACGGGAACAGTCTGGGCTTGTAAAATGATTAAAGAAAGCGCCAGGGTCCTTTCCAGGCTGTCGCGTGTTCCTGAGGAACAACTTCTGAGCATAGGTGGAGAGCTCGGATACATAATTTTTATTTGTAAGTTTACTAGTGTAGGATCCAATTTCCCCAGGGCTGGTTTCAGTCACTTGGTATCACCGCCAAAAAGGCAGCCAGGAAATATTCTTTCTCGGCAGGTCAACTAATCTGTCAGTCCTGGTTATCTTTTGGATGCCGCATTCAGTGACTGCAAGCTCTGTGCCAGCAGTGATCTCATTTGGTGGTTTGCAAAGCCTCCATTAAATGGGTTTCACTGGGAGAGGTGGACTGGGACCAGGCCAGAGCTCCCTTGAAGCCCCCATTTTGGGACCTGCTCGGTGGGCAGAGCTGGGTTTTTCAGGAAAACCCATCTGGAGGTGCAGGGTTTAACCCCCAGGACCGTGCACATGGAAGTGCAGTTACTCCTGTGTTTGTGAAGGGTGGTGAGAATCTGGGGCTGAAAGGTCTCCTTGGGCAGGAATAACTCTCCACCAGCCTTAAAGACTGTGGGCAAAGCGTCTACCTGTGAAATTCCTGAGAATGCTATGAGCACCTGCATTACGGGGACTCTCTCTTGCAGGCATTTGCAAACCCGGAGGATGCGCTGCGCAATGGGGGGCTGCAGTACTACCGGGAGGACCCCGACGTGGAGCGGTGCCGCAGGCGAGTACTCGGCGGTGCTGGGGTCCTCCCTGCGCCGCAGGGCGATCCCTGGCAGCTGCTGGCAAAGAGGCAGTGGGAAACTAAAGGGCTCATTAATTAAGTAATTACCTAGATGGGTTGAATGCCTGGAGCTCAGCTCCAGGACCCTATACACTGGGGCAGTTTAATATTTAATGGAAGCATGGTGTGAACTGGAGCAAGGACATGTGGAAGGATCCGGGTTTCGGGTCTGACTCTGACGCAGTTAAACTCCTTCCTAGGTGCTTAAAGTCCTGCAAGCCTCCGAGGGCTTGTCCCATGTCCACACCCAGAGGCTCCTCATGCCCTGCTCCAAAAGGACCCCAAACCCCGCCAGATCCCTGCACAGCTTGGACAGTACAACTGGGCCATGACTGGGAACTGTGTGACTGCTCCCAGTGCAGCATGCTGCCCTGTTTGGGGATCTGGGAAGGGTCTGGATGCAATGGCAATAACTTTTGTCTCCCTAATTGGGCAAACCCTGTATCAGGTATTCAGCGCTAGGTTTGCTTTGCTGTCCCCCTTACCCAGGAGGTCACCCAAGTGTTGGGCTGGATCGCTGCATGGGCTGGTGACGTGCAGGGAAAAGGACTGGAGCCGTGCCCTGCTGTTGTTGGGCTGCCAGCTCTGCTGCATGTGGGGGACCATGCTGCTCGTCTCTCACTGCCTGCAAGATTTGCTTTAAAAAATATCCAGTGCCACCTAATCCCCAGGCTTTCAGAGGAAGGAAGGGGGGAAACAAGCTGTTCCTTTGCTAGGAAAGAGAAAATAATAGTAGTAATAATAATCATAATCCTCTTTTTTATTAGTCAGAAAAAACAAAGTTCCATAAAAATAAATAACCAGAGCTGGAGCCAAGACCTGGGGAAGTCTGGGATCCAACCTGTGCAGTTAAAGCACTCGGGTCAGCCCTTGCTGATCTGTTCACTGGCCTGTGAAACCCAAGGTGTCTTCCCTGAACAAGGGTAATGTTGGGTTTTCTTCTCAGGCGTAGTTGGGATGGGAGCAGAGCCACGGCTGGTCTGCACAGGGCAGGGGCAGAGCAGGGGAGAGCAAGCGGCAGCCGGGACGGAGATTTCCCCCTTGCCTCCTAGAAAGGCCCCCGGCTGCGTCTCAGCTCTTTTCTTTCCTTTCTCCTCCCTGTTCTTCTGTTTGTCCTTCCAGCCCTGCTGAACCTCCGAGTCCTCGGGGGCTCATTTGGACGGGGCCGCCCGGGGCGAGGCAGTGGGTGTCCAGCAGCTGCCCTTTCCCTTTTCTGGCTGACACCAGAAGCAAACCGTGCTCATCACGGCAGCCCTGGCTGGGCTGCGGGAGGGTTTTGGGGTGGTACCCGCAGAGCTGATGCTGGCTCGGGAAGGCAAGCAGGGTCCTGGGCTGGGAAGGGAAGGGGCTGTGAGCTGGTGGGCCGCAGCCCATCCTCATGTTTAGGAAGGGGTTGGCTCTCTCCAGGGACCATCTGGCCAGGAGGAGCAGAGGGCTTCCTGCAGCTCCCCACCTCCCTCCTGGGTTTGGCAGGGAATATGTCCCCTCCATGTCCGGGCTCTGATCAGCTCATCCCCACCGAGTCCTCCTGGCACCGCTGCTACAACAGCAGGACTCATTTTAGTGTCTTTTCTGGGCCAAAATCCATGCTGTCCCAAAATCACACCCAGAGAGCAGCTGAAGTAGGGTTTCCAGCAGGCTCCTTGCCATGTTCATCCCCGCCTTGCTTGGGGACGTGGCTCTTAATCTATGGACTGCTCCCAATGGAGGTAGAAAGGGCAGGTAGGAGAAAGCCCCTTGCCCCGGTGCCTGTTATGGGGATAATGGGGCGCTGAAAGCCCTCAGGGTAGCTCTTTTCTGGGTATGACAGCCTGTACACCCCCTTCACACTTCAGCAAAGCCGACGCTGGAAATGGCTCAGGTACCTGGCCTGGGCTCTGATGTGGGAAGGGGGCAGTGAGGGATGCTGGCGGCGGCCGGTGAGCAGCACACAGGTCGTTTCATGTGACATGGTGATGGGAACCAGCTGCTGGACCTGGAGCCTCTGCTCATGTCCTGGGCATCACAGCAAGGGGGAGGAGGCTGGGGCAAGCTGGGTGACCAGAGCCCTTCTCTGCAGCTCCCACTCCATCTCCCTGCTCAGAGACCGATCCTGCCTGGGAGCACTCACCCTCCAAAAAACCTGGGCACTTGATGTTGAAAATTTCTGATGGAGAAGCTTTTGGCAAAACTTGGCCTGAGGAAGTCAGTGTGTTTGATGGGGCTGTTGCCAAGGCAGACACAGGGACATCCCCTGCTCCACAGACCTATCCCCAGGGGCAGGAGATGAGGCTTAAAATACAGCGCTCTTTCTTTTCCAAAGTCAGTTTTCAGCCAGGTCTGTCCCAGCCTGTGTCTGCACTAATGAGCTGTGACTGAGCATCCTAAAACTTCCTAGCCACTTCTCAGCTCGTGCAGAAGAGCAGCACAGGCATCTTGGCCTTTGTTTCAGGGAAGAAATTGCTTGAAACTTTCTCTTGGCTTTGTGAATATTCAAACATCCCGGGACACAGGAATGGGGAAGCAAGGGCAGCTCTTATCAAAGCTTCATCTCTGCCTCTTAAACCTCCAGATGTATGGGGAAAAGGCAACTGAGCCTCCTGCCGGGTTCACTCTCCGGCCCAGATCTGTCCCCACTGGCCAGGGCATGACCTGAGAGTCCCCCCATCGAAGCAGGGGGACAGGGCTCTGTGCTGCAGAAAGCAGCTCTCGCATCGCAAGGGAACAAAAGAAGGAGAGGCAGAGGCAGTGGGAGGGCGAGGGCAGCCCGGCTGCTTTGGGAACTGGTTTTGCTCCCTCGAAGGATGGTACCTGGGGGGGGGAGGGACACAGCCCACGCTCACGGCACAACCCTCTCCTGTTGCGGTAGCGGTGTGGGGCAGGTGAGCTGCTTCTGGAAAGAGTCTGTTTACAGTTATTTGCCCTGTCTGGAAGAAAAGGGGTGGGGGGGAAGGTTTAAGAACAAATCATTGCAATGGTCCTTTTTCTTCCAATGTACCAGAAAGCTTTCCTGCTTTCGGAGGCTGAATTGCTATGTGAATGCTCCAGGGGAGCAGAAAGCTGCAGGGAATAAAAACAATAGCTGGAGGGAAATGGTTCTTGGACACAGGGGAAATTACAGGGAGGACTGGGAGCTCTAGCTGACATCAGGGGATGGAGTTAACCGGGTGGTGGCAGGGGGATGCTGTGGCACCCAGGCAGGCGTGTGTTCAGATGAGGCGCGGGGCTCGGCCCCATCAGTGCCAGCGTGACCTCACCTGGCCGCTGCGGTCCCTCCAGCCTGACCTGGGTGCAATTAAGCAGGCACTGCTGGCACAGCATGGGGGTGCTTGGGGCACTCCTCACCGGTCTCTTTTGGATGCACTGATGGAGCGGGGTGAAGCCATGAACCCTCCCATCCCCTGGGAGTTTGTCCTCTGAAAACTGCCTCATTACTGTGTAACATGGCCGCATTTGGGGCCGTGCCGTGCTGGCACCGCATCAGCTTTGAGCTTTCCGCATCTTCGTGGGGTCGTCATTTGGCTTTGCTTATTTAAAAGCTCTAACCCCCGAGCTGTTGTCTGTCATGGCAAAGGCGTCCCAGTCATGGAGGGCAAGCTTCGGGACTGCAACATCCCAAGTGAGAGACACTGGGTGCAAAACCCTGCCACCTGTATGTGTAGGCGGGACCTGACTGTTTTGGGGGCTGCGTCTGCCCCATCCAATGGAGGAGGGGGCCAGCAGCACCCAGGGATGGGCACTCTGGCAGAAGGGGTGGGAGGCAACAGGGAAGCCTGGTGGGAAGGAGCAACCTTACCTCTCTTTTCAGGGCCCACCGCAACGACATGGAGAATATCTTTCCCTTCCTCTTCCTTGGAGCCATCTACTCCCTGCTGGATCCCAGTCCTACGGTGGCCAGGATCCACTTCTTCATCTTCTGCGTGGGGCGCATTGTCCACACCATTGCTTACCTCCTGCGGCTGAAGGCGCCCACGCGCTCCGTGGCCTACAGTGTGGCACAGCTGCCCTGCTTCTCCATGGCTCTGCAGATCCTCCTGGCCACCACCCCGTACTGGTAACACCCAGCGAGACCGATCATCCAAACCCCCTCGTCCTGCGCTCTGCTGGTTTCCCTGGCCCAAGCGGGTGGTGTGTATGCAAGTGTGAGTGTGCAAGTGTGTGTGTGTGGGCACATGGTAGGCTGCCAGGAAGGCCACCTGTACCCCAAGGATGCTCAGTGCAGCCTTGATAAAGTCCCCAGGCTATTGAAATTGGGCAGGGAAGTCACCAGAAAGAAAAGGCACATCTCCCCGTGGAGCAGGAAGGGGATGCGGAGGCATGTTTCTCTCGCTCCTGCTAAGGGTGGGAGGGGGAGAGCACCTGGACTACCCCTCGAGGAAGGGGTTCATTGAAGGAGGGAAGGTTTCCTGGCCCAACTGCGTTCAGAACTGGGAAGGGGAAGATGTGCCCTTTCCCCTTGGTCACAAATACCCCGTGAATCAGGAAGGGAAAATCATGAGGGTCCCGTGAAGTCTCTTGGTCAGCAGATGTGGGTGGTGGCAGAGGGGGGGTTATAAAACAACCGCCCCCCTCCTGCCTGGCCACATGGGTCTGTGGGGAGGGGGGGGTCCCTTCAGTTCCCTTTCCCTCCCGTGAGGAGGAGGACAGGAGGCAGGTGCCTGCCAGGCAGCGTAACATGGAAGTCAAAGCCTCGGGTGATGTTGTGAAGCCACTGAAGCGTTCAGTGCTCCCAGCGCTGCCTCATCTTATGCCATGGGACACAAGTCCCTGCCGGGGAGCCTTGCTGCAGGCAGGAGCCTGCCTGTCCCAGCAAGGATGCCCCATGGCCGGCATTTGGCAGCTCCCGGCCAGCAGTAGCCGTGGCTTTTCCATCTCAGTCTCGCCGTGGCAAGATGCAGAGGGACATGCCTGAAGCAGCCGACAGAAATCGCTTACCACAAAGAGAGCTGGACACGAAGCTCTGGGACTTCTGGAAAGACTGAGATGCTCAGACAAAACAGGGGGTTTGCGGTTTACAGACAGAGCTTTCTCCCAAGGGCGGTATCTGCGTTCACATGCCACTGATGCCTGAAAACGCTCCCAGGGCAGCAGGCTGAATTTCTCCCCCTCTGTCTGTAGCCTTTCTGTGGCTGCAGAATGGCCATTGCTATGTGGGGAATGTGCCGTGACCACTTTGGGGGTGTTCTCTTTCAGCTGTTTCCTGCTGTCCGTTGCTGCCCAGCCGTGCGCAGCCTGGATTAGCTGGTGTTTGCAGAAAGCTCTGGAAATTAGCAGAGTGACTTTGAACTGCCCCATGGGACAATGCCCCTGCTCCATGGTGTCGACAGAAGGCTGTCGTGTCGGAGAGGAGAGGCTGAGACCAGGGCATTGCAGGATGACAAACCCTTGTGAGCTCCTCTGCCAGGCAGCTGTCCCGAAGTGCCAAGGGCTGGTCCAGGCAACAGCAGCATGCAGTGGAGCATCCCTAGGGAGGACAAGGCAGGAGGAAGCCTCTGCTGTTCTGTCCTCCCTCTTCTGAGGGCAACGCAGAGTTTTACTAAGATCACAGCAGGAAACCAGAATGAGCAGAAAATAAATTCCCTTCCACCTGTCCTAAGCACTAAAGCTGTTCCCTTAACCTCACTGTCCTCAGAGATGCTCTTACCGAGACCTCACTGAGCGCCTGCGTGTGCAAAGCGTAGGGTGAAACACCAGCTCAGACTGACGCTCTGAGCCCTTGCCCAGCTTGGGTAGCAGCTTCTGTACCAGTAACTCCTGAGCCCAGTGCAGATGTGGCCCTAGGCTAAGGCGTTTGGTAAGGCTTGGAGTGGCATGCTCTGCTCTCCCATGGGGGACACAGGGCTCACCGCATGCGGAAGGTGGGCAGGACTGCAGGTTCAGCAGTTTGCTCCTGGCCATTTCTCATTTACACAGCCTCAACAGATGTCTGGATAATACATTCCCCTCTTAACAAGCCTTTTCTGCCTCACATGGTGCACAAGGTCTCGAACCCCTGTACATTTCTCTGCTGCTGCACATGCATCCTGGTGGCAGGAAGCAAATATTCCCAATAAAAACAAATCATTGTGCTCTGATACATCCTTCCTTCAGGAGCAGCAGATGCAGCTGGGGAGCAGCTGGGTCCAGCCCCAGCAGGAGGGGTCCCCAGCTGCAAAGCACTTTGCTAAACCCCGCTGCAGAGCCTGGAGTGCCCTGGGACTCCTAAAGAGATCCCCCTTCCCTCTGAACTCACCTGCCCTGCAGGGGAAGCTCTTTTCCAGGTGTGCATTATTTGTGCTGATCCTTTAAATTCAGCAGAGCTGGGGCTTGTAGAGCAGCTCTGTCTGGTTTTCCTTCGCAGAATAGTAGGTTGCTACAGAGCTTGCCATTCACCCAAAGCAGGCTAGCAGCGTGAGATGCTTTGTCCCAGCAAGCTCCCTTCCCACCCTGCCTGTGCTCAGCCAGGTGCTTCTTGCCTGTGGAGCCAAGCTGGTGCTTAGATCCTGGAGGGCTGGAGAAGTTCAGGTAAGATGTGGTTGCTCTCGTTTTCTCTGCTTATGACTTGCAAAGGTGCTGCCTGTATTTTTCAAGCTCAGCAGCCCCCTCTTTTTGCTGGTAGGTTGCTGGGAAGCAAACACCTCATTTCACTGGTTTTCCCTATATTTTCTTCAACTGTTGGCGTTGAGGAGGTGCTGCCCCATCAGTGTCTGCGTTAGCTAGTTGAGATGGACAAAATGGCTCCACTTGGTAGTTTTTTCTTTCCCTCATGCTTTTTGCTTTATAAGATGGACTCTTTCCAATACATGTTGCTGTGGTTAGAGATGTAGCTGAGACTGAGATTTTGGCATGGAAAGGAAGAAATGGGGCTGGAGAATCCCACCCCACCCCAGCCCCCAGAGCTGCCAGCTCCTTCAGCCTCTTCTAAACTGCCTGGTGCCTGAGGCTGATGCCCTGCTCAGGGAAGCTGAGGTTACATGCAGAGCTCTGCTTTCTTCTTTTTTATTAAAAAAAAAAAAAAAAATAAACCCTGCTGTACTGGCTGCAGGGAAAAGCTTGGGAATGTGAACTCTCCTGGCTCCAAAAAAACAAACAGAAAAAGCCCACAAGGCAAACTTCAGAGAGGCCCAACCGTTGCGCTTATTTTGAAATGCTGTGGAGGTTTGTGGGAGGCAGGACAGAGCCCGGCTCCCAGCTGCCTGGTCAGCCTGAGCCTCACCAGGGCTCTCCCAGGACCAAGGCAGTCGGAGCTGCTGGCTTTCCCCTGGGCACAGCCGGTGTGGGATGAGCGATGAGCTAGAACATCCCCTGCATTTCCCCAAATAATATCCTAAAGCTCAGAGCTCCCAGATTCCTGCTCTGGCATCAGTGAGGGGGAAGGAGGTCTCCAAGGCCTCCCACAGCTCCAGGGCAGCGGGGACAGTGGTGGCATCTACCAGACTCTGGGTTTTGGTGTATGCATTATATGTGCCAACAATTTGGTTTTCACACCTGGCTCAAACCTAAAACAGTAATGCTGTGAAACCCACCCGGGACTGCAGAACAACAGAGTTTGGTGCTTAAATATTTGGATATGATTCACACTGCCAGTACATGTCTTCCCTCTGCCCTGCTGAGCCTGAGGTGGGGGGAAAGCAAGCAGAGATCCAGCACAAGCCGCTTCCCTCCCGCACGCTTCCAGCCAGTTCAGCCCCAGGATCCTTCGCATCGGTTGGACTTGATGATCTTAAAAGTCTTTTCCAATCAAAGTGATTCTATGGTTCTATCCCTGAGCTTTGGGCTCCCCCCTTCCTTACCTGCCTGTGCCACCTCCTGGGTCCCTCCTGTTCATCCTGGCCTTGTGCGGTCTGGGATAAAGATCCCCTCTTGAGCATCTCTCCTGTGACACAGCTCACTCTGCCTTCTCTGCCCTCCCAAAACCTCCTGTTTCCTCTAGCAGACCTGGGGCTCTTCCACCTCGTGCTGTAGGGTTTTGCCATGCAAACCCCCTTATTCCTCTCGAGGAATCGGGATTCCCTTGGCGTGAAAGGAGAGCAAGAAGACGCAGCTCTGCAGGTGTGGGCAGCCCAGAGGGTGGTCCCCTGGAAAAGGTGACGGTTATCTCCCGGCTCCTCTCTGGTGTACGTGAGGGTGAAGTTGACACAAGGAAAACATCATCCGCAGGATTTTTTTCCTGCCTGGCTCTGAAGCCGAGCTGTGAGATGTCCCCTGTTTGCGACCTGGGCGCCGGGGAGGTGCCAGCCCCAGACAGGGCGGATGGAGCCCAGGGGGGGTCCCTGGCCCCGGGCGGGGAGGGGCTGGAGCGGGGCAGTGCGATGGGGGCTTCGCTCCGCACCCCCCCGCCCGCTGGGCCCCGGCGGCTGCGGGGCGCTCCCCTGCGCGGGGCTGCAGCACCCTCGTGTGGCTGCGGGGGGGACCCTGCGCCCCCCGGCTCACGGGGACCCCAGCCTATGGGGACCCCCGCCCGGGTGCTGGCCGGCCAGGGAGCTGGGGGCCGGCCGGGGGGGTGTGTGTGGTGTGTGTGGATGGGTACTGGGTGCCCTTCCTTGGGGAGCGGGTCAAGGAGGGGAGGCTCACGTCTGCTCCCGTGCCCTCTCCGGAGCAGGCAGACGCGATGCTCTGGCTCGCTCCAGGCCTCGCTGCCCGTCTGCATGTGCTAATTTTTCCTTGTGTGCAGTAACTCTTCCTTGGCTTTGTAACACCCACTACAAAGGGGACCTTTGCTTCTTCCCCTACTACCCAAATTGTGACAGAGCCTTACACCCCCAGTGGAGAGCTGCCATCCAGCTTCTGGGAAGCTTCTATGCTGCCTTAGGTTGGTTCCTTTTGGGGTTTGGAAAGAAGCAGCAGTGAGCAAAATCTCAGCTGCGGGGAGGAGATGCTCCTGCCAAGAGAAGCGCAGAGTTGGGGGTGACGATCGTGTCCCCCAGGACGGGGGGTGGGGGGGCTCAGCTGCTGGGAGATGACAGGTTGCTGTCGTATTAAATATGGTTTTGCAGCTTGTAGGTGGTGTCAGCAGGACTTGGAGGGTCTCCGGACCTTCCCATTGCCACCAGAGGGAGAAGGGCTCGGCACAAGAGTAGCGGGAGAGGAGGATGCTGTAACCGCTAGATGTCTGTACAATTCATTCTGGACAGGGATAACCAGGCTGGCATCCCTGCGAGCTGGAAAATGTGAGCTCTGTTTTGTCTCGCTGCCGTGGCAGCCAGTGCTGATGACAATGTAAAATTGTTCTCATTAAAATACTGCAGGGGCAAACTTTGACTTTTCATCAGTCGGAAAGCCACGCGCAAGTGTCGGGCTGTGGGGTCAGAAACAAGGAAAGGGGGCACAGGGAGGTCCTCCCATCAGCTGAGACCTTCCCTCTGGGAGTCAGCTGGTTGAAAACCACCTGCTTTGAGGAAGGAAACACCATTTGCAAATAAAGTTCTTGCAAACTCCCCCCTCCCCCCCCACCCAGCTGAAGTTGTGGTGTGTGGAGGGAGACCAGGTCTCCTGAAGAAATCAGTTCTAGCGATGGACGTGTCCGTGACAGACTGCTTCCTCAGGGGAACCTCCCTCCCCATGCTGGAAGACGAGAGGTAGCACAGTGCCTTTGAGCTCCTCTTCACCAGCAGCCTTCCCCCGGCACATCCCTCCCCTGGGGAGCGCAGACCCTGCCAGGTGAGCCACAGGTCTCCGTGCTCATCTGTCTCCTGGTTTGCAGGCCCCTTGGAAGTGGTCCATCGGCTTCTGGGAGCTGACAGACCATGGGTTGAGACCTTCTGCTCCGGGACAGTTCAGGCAGGAAATAAGTGACATATTTCCAGCAGTTAACAATCGTGAGTCACTGGAAGAATCTGCCCTGGGATCTGCAAGCTCTTCACTTCCAAGGGTCTTTTGGCTTGGGGCTGGATGCTCTCCAAAGGGATGCTCTGCATTGGCCATGTGCTGAGGACATGAGGATGCTGCTTGGGTGGTGATATTCTCTGCCTGAGGTTGGACAAATGACCTTAATGATCTACAAGTCACTTACTCAATGGATAAATAAGTGGTTACAAAGCAGTTGTGGAGCAGTACCATGGCATGGTGTGTGGGACCACGGCTGCTGGTGTGGGCTGGTATGGCTTTGCAGGCTGCACATCCCTCAGATCAGACCTGTAAATCATGTATGGGGTGCCCTGAGCCCCAGCAGTGGTCCTGGGCACCAGCGTAGCTCCAGGTGCTGAGATACACTCTCTGTGTCTGTCCATGGAGTCGCCCACTGCCCCTGGGACGGTACAAGGAGCTGTGTGGCTGCGTTGTGGAGGATTTGTGCCCCTTCCAAGCCTTTCATTGTGTGGTCACCCCCTGGTTTTCCTCCCCTAGAACTGAAAACGGGGTGGGAAGACACGAAAGCTCAGGCAGTTTAGTGGGCTTGGGGTGATGTCCAACACAGGGACGTGCTCCCCTTCTACTGGGTGCTGCACTGAAGCACTGGGATGAAATGGGATGAGCCTTGCTCCCCTCTGAGGAAAGCTGGGATGAGTTGTTGTAGGGGTCCTTCCTCAGCCTTGCAGTCCCGTGGGGTTTGTGTGTCACAAAGGCCACTGGTGATGGGGGACACAGGAGTTGCTGCCGGGAGGGAGCTGATCCTGCAGGCTCTCATAGAGCTGAGCTCCTCGGGGTATGTGGAGCTCTCCTGTGGGAGAGCTGCGGTCCCCTGGCTGTGTAGGGGGGATCAGGGATGGCTTGGGGAGGAGGAGGAGGTGACACAGGCGTCCTGTAAGCTATACGACGGCAGGTAAAAGAAACAAGGTGAGCCCAGGGTGTCCCTTCTCCACCCAGCCCTCCCCACTCCTGCAAATCAGCAGTTTTCTGCACAGGCAGTTGAATCCCTGCCACGTTGCACCGACACAGACCCACCCACCATTAACTCTCTAACCCTCTCTGAATACACTTTATAACTTTCATTTCTGCAGTATGTTGGGGTGATGGATTTCAGGCTTTAGTTGCGCTGTGGGTTTCTACGACAGCCATGAGGGCACTTTCTGCCTTGTTTTCTAATCCTTCTAGTCCTTCCTTGACTTGCTGCTCTTCAGTCTGAGGGTGTGCTGGGCAGTTTCCCCTGGGCACATCTTCGCACCTCTCAGCCTTGAATTACCTCTGCTGCTTTATGGCTGAGCTCCTGGAGCTCTTTTTGGCTTTGGCTGCCTCTGACCACCACTTCCCCTGCTTTTGGGTGCTCTGCACCCATGGGCCTTTGCTCCCTGGGAAGCACTTATCAATCTAAGAGCTGATGGTTTATTCCTACCCTTTTGTTTCATATCTTTTAGCTAGTTGTCCATGCAGAACCTGACTCTTCTCCTTCCTTGCCTCTTAGCTCAATTTCTGTAGACCCAGAGGAGAAAAGCCCTAGGGAGCCACGTGCTGCCCAGCTCCCCTGCAGCGGGCCGAGTGGGGGCTCTCCCTGGGAGCCATCCTGCTCACAGCATCCCGTACCGACCCCAGCTCCTTGCAAATCGTCTCAACTGCGAGGCTCTGCCGAGCCCCAGTAAGGCTGGGCTGCCCTTCAGGTCCCGCATCCTCTCACCCCACAGCCTGGCTCTCTGCCCACGTGCCCCATCCGTGCCCAGCCTGCAGCTCACCCAGTTAATGCCCTCCTTGGTGCATGGGATGGAGCCTGGAAGAACTGGATTTAGTGCTGATTTGGGTTCAAAGTGCTTGTGCTGCCCAGCCCTTACCGAGTCTGTGCACTTGACAGAACAGCATCTGTCCGAGTGCTGGGATGTGCCTGCAGCGATGATGTAGAAGACTATCTCCTTATTTCCTCAGTGCCTCCAATTCTCGGAGCAGGTCTGGACCTCCACATTGCCTGTTTCCAGCTCCCAGGGCTGTGCAGTAATATTCTGGTGGTCTCTGCTGGGACCACTGGTGAGCACTTGTCCCAGGAGGACAGGACGTCTGTAACAGATGCTCATCCCTGACATCTGTGGAGCATCAATTAGTATTTGCAGGTTTCCACCCCCATTTACGATGCTGGATTTGACCCCATAACCTAGCAGCAAGGGCTCTGCTGCCTGTTCCTGGCTGCATCCCATCTCAGCCCGTTCCCTTGCTGCTGGGGGCAAAAGTGGCTGCTGCTCCCAAGGCTGTGGGTGTGAGCTGGGGCCAGATTTAATGTGAGCTGCTGCTCTGTGGGGAATTTGCAAGCTGACCGGAGCAAACCCTGTAAGCTCCACTGCTTCCAGGGGGATTTGGAAGGGGAAAAGCAAACCCACCCTGACACCCCTTCCTCAATAGCCCACTCTCATTACCCAGGATCTGGGAAGGCCCTGCAATCAGCTGTTATGCAGGGACCTTTGTTAAGGTGTTTTCTCTGCCCCTTGAGTTTCCACCATCTCCAGGCATCAGCTCGAGGGTCCCCAAGCCGGAGTGAAGTCCAGCAGCTCCTCTGCGGGAGCATCATCCCCTGGCCCCATGGGGCTTTGATGCACTCCCCCTGTACTCCTGCCCCTCTCCCGGGGCGTGTGGGCCACTTGCTGTTTGGGAGCCCGGGATGAAATCCAGGTCTCAGGGAGAAGGTGTGAGATGCCACCATTGCTCAAGGTGTAGGTGGCCAGGTCATGGCTCTTGCCCCCTTGCCCAGTGCGGGCTGTCCCTGCCTGTGCTGCTGGCCCAGGGCAGGTGGGGAAACCGTCGTGGCTGGCGAGGAGAGAGCCACGTCCCCGTCACGTGCACAGACACGTCTCTACTCAGTAAAATATTTATTCCTCCATTATTTCACAAGAGTTGTTTTTACAAAAACCTTACAAAAATTTGCAAAACACAGACATGCAGAAGAAAAAAAAAAAATCCGTCGTGGATCTTGTTACAAGTAATTGAAATGTACAAATAGGAAGGGTGAAAGGGAGCTTAGATTACAATAATCCCTCCGCCCTGCTACCCCTCTGTGGGCGCAATTTGTATCTCGTCTCGGTGAGGCTTCAGCGTTGACTGACAGGCTGCGATAAGCTGCCAAGAGCACGGCGAAGGAGGGGCCCTAAGATTAGGAGTGAATGTTTTCAAATATATATATACATATAGATATTTAGTGAAGAAATATTTATTCCCTGCTTTTTTTAGGTTTACAGAAATGGCATCTGCAAACTATTAAATGGGTTTATTTTCATTAATGCTCTCAAAGAGGCAGCAACATTTATATCCCTGTGGTTTCATCTTGTATAACTGAAAAAAGAGCCCTGTGCTTTCCATGGGAATAGGACCCCCCCGGCCCCCTCCTCCTGCCCCAAGCAGCGTTTCTCATGGCGGATGATTTGATCCGTAGTGGATCCGTCTTCCCCCCCGGCCTGGCATGTCTCAGCTTTTGTCAGGACTCTGCGTGGGGTCTTGCTGCGGCCTGGGGAGCTGTGTGCTTCCCCTTCTGGCATGGCAAATGCGGGGGATACCAGCCCTGGAAATAGCGGGGGGGGGGGCACAGGGTGGGTATTTAGGGTGACTTTGCTCCCTGGATGAGATGGCGGTGGCGGTCATGCTGTGCCCCCTCCCTGCCCACCGTGCTCGAGGTGGCGGTGGCTGTTCCCAACCGGGGGACTGCGCTGCATGGAGCAGAGGGAGACGGAGCTGGGGGAAGGACGGAGGGGCCAGTTCATCCCCCACCAGAGGAGATTTGCTCCTCTCCTGGTTCTTCCATCAGGCCTCCAGCTCTGGGTGCTGGGCAAGTGCTCCCGGCAGGCGCTGCCTGGGGTGAAGCTGAGGGTCCTGGTGTCGCAGCTGCTGGTGGGTGGGCACGTGTGTAGCTGGGGCACTTTCAGCCTTGATGTTTCAAACCAGGGGATGTTTATCTGGAGGAAGCACCTTAGCAATTGCTGTATTTGTCCTCAGATCTACTGCGACAGTCCCCAGCGGGGCTAAGCCCTTCTAGGCGAGTAGCGCTGGTGCCTTCTCTGTCCAGGCCACTCGTCTGAGCTGGTGCTGTCCCCACACTTGGCTGGTGGCTCTTTGGGTGAGGAAAGGGTGGCCTGGTTTCCAGGGTAAAACCTCCATCTCTCCAGCTCATCCCTCCTTGCTGCAGTATCGGCAGGGGTAGGTGGAGGGTGCGTCCGTCTCTCTGCGTCTCAGTCCCATGGGCAAAGGACTGGGGTGCCATAAGCCTGGGGCAAGGTTGCCCACCCTGTGTCCATACCCCTGCACATCCCACCTTGCAACCTCATTCGGCTGCACGGCAGGGTGGGATGAGGGGGAAACCATTTCCTTTCTGCAAAACCAAAAAAGTCCACCCCCATGGAGTCACCAGCCCCAGATCCCCACACACATCTGCGAGCTGCCGACAGGGAGGCTGTGCCTCCGGAAGGCGAAGCCTGCTTTGCCGTTGGCACGAAGCTCTGGGAGCCGCCTACTCAGCTAAAACCCAACAGCTTTTTCCAATTTTCTCTTTCCCTGGGACGGTTCAATGACCTGGGGCTCTGCAGAATCGCTGGCAAACCCACCGAGGCAGGGCAGCGGTGCCTGCTTGGGGGCCGGCGATGCTCCCTCCAGCTTGCGGGAGAGCTCACAGGCTCCAAGAGAGTCTGTTGCAATGCTCCAGCCCTCCTCGCCCCTCTGGGAAGGGACAAAGCCTGATGCCATCGACATAGACAGCTCCTAAATGCAGGCAGCGCGATGCAGGGTGCTGGCCAGGACTGGCCACGGCAGGGGCAAGCTATCGGCTTCCCAAAGTCTGTCCCAAGCACCGCAACTGGGGATGCACAAAGAGGCGAATGCGTAGCTTCGGCACGCACGGTTGAGCGCTGCAAGTCACAGCTGGGTGGAAAGGGGGGCTCGTGATCCTCCCACCGCTGCATGCTGTCCCTGCGGGAGGAGAAGACCCAATGATTCTTTGGCGCTCTGGGCGAGATACCCAAATTGGTCAAATCCAATAGTCCAAGATCCTTCCATGTTTGGAAGCAAATTCTTGTTCCCTTGGCAAGTCTGTTTGTCCTCGAAGAGCGTGTGGGGGGTATGTGTGTGTATATATAGCCTTTATTATAAGGGTGTGTGGAAAAGCAAGTTTCTAACCAAGTTTGCTCCATATGTGGCTATAATTATGTGCCACTTTGGCCTGGGACTGACTCTACCTTCAAAAGGGAAGAGAAGAGGAGAGGAGAGATGCTGAGACATTGGATGAATGGCCTGTGGGTTGGGTAGGCAGTGGGTTTGTCCTGGACCAGCACAGGAGCTCCATGCTGTATCCTGGATGAGGCCATGGGATGGGCTTTGCCCTTGTCAGTTCACAGTTGGCACCTGGTTCTGATGGAGGCTGAACTCTTTGGCTTTGAGGCGCAGGCTGGCGATGCTGTTGGCCATGTTCACCCCTTGGGTGGGTGTTGCGGTCCCGCTGGAGCTGTAGGAGGGCACAGTGCTGCGGGGAGGGAGCAGGGGAGGAATGAGGCATGGCCCACGGAGTCGTCCCCATGGCCTGCGCAGTCGTGCTGGCTTCCCAGGCCAGACTGGCTGTTCCCTCTTAGACATCTCCCACAAGAGCAGTCAAGGCTTCAGCATTTTTATGTGGCTGGATACATGTGGGAACCCCTCAAACTATGCACCAGGAGGCCCTGCCTTGAGCTTTTGGACGAGATGGCTGGACGTGGAGAGCTGGGAACCAGAAGGGACCCATGCCACCTCCCGTGCCGAGATGTGGGAAGGGTCAGCACAAGGCCAAGCGAATCCCTTGCGAGCACCAGGGCCCCCGGCTCCAACCCTGAAATGCATGGAGGCAGGGAAGCCTGCTCAGCGGCGGGCAGGGGATGCTCAGATGGGGCTGAGACGAATTCCCAAAGCAAAGCTGGACGAGCTCCTTTTGGCCCTGTAAAACTCCCTGTGCCCTCAGCAGTGGCACAGGGCTGCGCTCCCACGGCGGTGGGGCAGTCCCTAGGCAGCCTGTCCTATGGCCACGTCCTCCCCAGCTCCTCCAGCACCTGCACCTTACCTGTATGGGGAGGTGCTGGTCCAGGAGAGATACTCCGGGGTCAGCGTGGTGGGCCGCGGTGCCATGGGTTGCTCGATGGCTGCTTCTTGGCTGTAGGATTTGAGGAGTGATGCCGATCTGTTGGCCAGCATTGCCCTCTCGTTACGGCGAAACTTGGCCCTCCGGTTCTGAAACCAGACCTGCGCGGGGAGGGAAGGTGGTCAGCAGGGACCTGGTGCAAGCAGGGATGTCCCAAGCATCCATCCTAGCGACCATGGTCATGTGCAGAGAGAGAGGGGACAGTCCCTGCTCCCGCCTGGGGACAAGGCAGGGGGTGTTGTTTTCTCCCACACAAATCTTTGCTCACCTGGACTCTCGCCTCGCTGAGGTTGACCCTTCTCGCCAGCTCCTCCCGCACGAAGGCGTCGGGGTAGTGCGTCCTCTCGAAGACCCTCTCCAGAGCCTGCAGCTGGCTGCTGTTGAAGGTGGTGCGGTTCCTCCTCTGCTTCTTCTTCCTCTTGGCTGCCCCACGGCTTGGGCTCAGGCTCTCGCCTGTGGGGAAAGCACAGAAGAGGCCACATGAGAGCCAGACCCCTGTGAGACCCCACAGACCCCACATGCAGGGCCGGGTGGGCTCGAGTCCTCCTGGGGGTCTGCACTGCCTTGCTCTGAACCAGCCGTGCTCCCTGCAGGCACCTGGGACTCCGTGGGGAGCAGCATGTGTGCAACCCTGTGGTCTCCATGAGAATCAAAACCTATTTCAGGACCTGCTGAGGCTTAGTGTTAAATCCGACATTTGCAAAGAACTGTGGTGGTTTCATGTCCAGTTAAAACCACCCGGACCTGATTTTGAACACCAGTCTCAGTGGATTCTGGGGCAGCACTTGACCCAAACTGCTGGCACTGCATCTCACAGCCCCCACCCTGCCAACAAGGACATGTCCACAGGGTGTCTTGGGCTTAGCTCTAGCTAAGGTTTTAGGGCAAGCTTTCATGGACGGCAATAGAAATTCAGCACCAAAACACCTCTGAGATGTGGGTCTCGGCTCCCACCTCCAGCACCCCCTCAAGCCCTGGCTGTGCCGTGTCCCCAAGGTGACACAGGACTGCAGCCGAGCATCTGCTCGTCCAACCCTGTTCTTCAGAGCTAGGAACAAACGCCACCACGTCTCGCAGAGCTCAGCCTCCGCAGTGTTTATTTCTGGCTTTGCTGGCTCATGGAAACATGAAGCTGAGGGTGTAGTTTGGTTTCTCAGTATTGATCGTGGGCTTTCAGCCAGGCTGAGATTAATCTCTTCTTTGTCACCAATATCATCAGGTTTAGGCAAGCTTATGAAGTCTTTTTCTGAGATACCCCGTCAGCTGCCTGCAAAGGCTTCACAGGGAAGGCGTCTCGCTGTCGTTCTTCCTTGTGGAGGTACTGGTTAATTATTCTTTCTGTTAATAAAGCATCTGGATCCAATCTGTACCTACTGGTGGGAAAGTATTTTGGAATTATTTTAAATGTTAATAGTTTTATGACATTCTGATTCATAGCAGGGTTATATTGGGCTTTTCTGCTCTATATCGTTGCAGAGGCCATGATGGCAGGAATTACTGCTCCCTGAATGCGCTCAAGAAATAAATACTTGCTACTAAGCTATCTTGATACTTGTTAAATAGATGTGCAGCATTCTTAGATGATACTTGAGCAAGTAACAAAATCTACTGGAAGGGATATCAACTCTCTTGCTTCAAGACACCACCAAGCTGTTGAGCAGGAGGGATCTACCAAGATCTTTAAGGCCAGAAAAACCTTCCTGAACCTTAATTCTGAATAATTCAAGCCATGAATCCCTTTGTGCCTGAGTATACCACTCTCAAGGGCTGTCCCATCCTGAGATGAGCCATGAGGACCAGAGGAACTTCAGTATCTACTGGGAGGTTGTCCCTGGGACTAACCACCTTCTGCCCAAAGCAGGGTCCAAACTTAGACCTACTGCAGTTTTCTTGCACTGTCCTCTGAAAACCATGCTGCTGGCTGATGCTACCAACAGCATCCCGGTGCCAAATGCAAGCCATGCCAGGGGATGTGGCAGAGGAAGAAGGGTTACATTTATTTCCATTGCAGACAGTGGCCTCCTGGAAAGAGCAGACAGCTTCTCTGGTGCTTTGCTAGGGTGAGGACCCATGCCAGGGCCTGCGAGTGCTGGGTGCCTCCAACACCCTGACCCATTAACGGATGAAGCGCTGGGCTGGGAGGAGATGCAGGGATGCAGGACCTGAGCACCACCAGCAGCCCCATGTCCCAGGTACATGCATGGATGCTGCATCATTTGGACCATGATAGGGCCAAACTGCTGGGACCATGAGGAGAGGAGAGCATCCCTAGACGGGAGGAGGAAGAAAAGAAGCTCCATCCGCCTCCCAGGGGCTCGCTGCAGCTGCCTGCATTTTTCTGGGTCTTTTGTTGTGTCCTGGGTACATTTGGACCTTGGTTGACCATCCCTTGGGTTGGAAACAGCCCATGCTCTTATATTTGGGACATGGCCTTGGTTGCATAAAGGCATGATGGACGGTGCCATGCTTGAAATATGTGCGGGTTTGAGGCCCTTTCCCCAGCCAGGAAACCGCAGGCTGCCCTTCACCGCCGTTCGTGTTTAAAGACTCACAAATAAAATTCTCCAGATTCCCTCCAGCCCTTGTTCCTGCAGCTTCAAATGTACTGCCAGTCTCTGCTTTCCAGTTGCCCCTTTTAGTTAAACTCCTTTTTTGGTCCTGTTTTCCTTCAGCGAGCTAATGAGCCGCTGGATTAAAATACATGAAGTCCAGCCATGGTTGTCCCTGAGTTTTCCGGGAGCCTGGGACCGAAACGGGAACCGTCAGGCTGGGAAGGAGCTACAGGATGTAACAGGGTGAGAGACGTTTCCTTGTGGGTTTATGGCCAACCCATAGGGCTTCTGGGGAAATTATAGACCAGGGCTTTCTTTAAAAACTGCCGTCACCAAGTGCACCCACTGCCCCCCACCAAACCGGCAATGATTTCAACAGAACCCTAGTAAATGTATAAATAAAATTTATAAACCCCCTTTGGTTTCGTCCCCAATTTAAAATCTGGCTGTAGGACTTTTCCATAAGTGAAGGCTTCTCTCACCCATTCTAATTTGGCTGAAAGCAAGGAGGAGGAGGAGGAAAGGTTTCTTAAATTAACTCTCAAACCAGCTCTGTAGGATCTGGCCCCGTTCCTGGCTGGTTTCTATCTCCCCAAACCCATGGAGGCAAGAGCTAAATGGCTGCGGGAGCTGGGCGGTGCCAAGCGATTCCCGTATGGGGCTGGCAGTCATGCAGGGATGCAGATTTAAGACCAGAGTTGGGTCAGGATGTGTCCAGGTGCTGGAGGTTCCTGGGTGGCTGAAGAGCTGCAAGCCCTGGGCAGTGCCTGGGTCGGGGCATTTTGTTCAGGCCCTATTGCTGGTTTTAAAGAAGGGACCTTCTCCTGTGCCACAAAACCTTGTGGGAGGTGCCAGGGAACTTCTCAGAGGATGCTGGTGGCCAAAACCCCTTCCCCACCTACTCACACCTCCCCTAAAACACACTGCACCCAGGTGTGGCTCAGAGCTCCCCAATCCCCTGCAGAAACCTTTGCTTTCCAGCTCAATTCTCTGCTATGTTCATTCCCCCCTGCCATTTCCCACCCCATCTCCATACTGTAGGGAGGCAGCTCCATGCCCAGGACGCCTGCCTGCGTCCTCTGCTCCGCTCAAGGATGAGCCTTGGTAACGGATCAACATCTTTTCCCCATTAGCTCAGGCACTGCAGGCTTGTGGGACCAGATAAATGCCACCCTAATTGCTGGCGGCGTGCGTCTGACAGGTTTACAGCGTGCAAAGTCGGGCCGGATCACTTCTACCATAGATGCTTTAATAACCCCAAATCAGCTTTCCAAAAATGAGCATCGCTACGCGCTCTGTGGCATTGGAGAAGGAATGGGGAAGGGGATGGGTTGAGTCTCCTGAAGACCCCCTGCCATCTCGCTGCCACCCATACGTGGGAATCGGATTTACCCAGATTCACCAACACCTTGATGGAGGAATCGGAAACTGGTTCCCCCCCTGATGGGCTTCCAGGAATCGGAGTTTGTAATTGCACAAACTTAAAAACCAGCTCAACGCTGTCTGTCTTTTGCCCCAAAGCAATGCTCGGGGAGAGAGAAAGCCCAACCTTTGCCTTTGTCAGCTATAATTTGGGGGTTTGTTTGGGGCATGGCTGGAGGTATCGGCTTGATTGTCCAACCCTGAGGTCAGAGGGGACTCCTGAGCCATCCCCTCGGCCACCTTCGCCTTCCGTGTATTTATCTTCCACTGATTACAATTTCCGCTAAAGGGAAAAAAATGCAGGGGAAGGGGGAAAACGGGGAGGGAGGGATAACGTTACCGAATAACGAAAGGTGGCTTGGGGGGAGGACGGGGAGAGGGAGGCACTGGGGCTTTGCGCAGAGCAGGATGGGCCCGGCATGCTTCACGAAAAAAGCCTTAAATCGTCCCAGTGTGTTAGAAAAGACACGAGTCTTTTTGCCGATGATGTGGATGAGTTTTGGAGTGCTGGATGCAGCCGGGGTAACCTCCAGCCTCCTCCCCGTGATGCCCAACCTCAGGCAGTGCTGCCTGGCTGAGAGCTGCGGGCAGCCCAGGGGGCAACGCTCTGCCCTACAGGTGCCATGGGGTACTGGGAGTTACCCCAAAAACTGTGCTGCATGCCGGAGCACCGATGCTGGAGAGCCGCCCTGCCACCAGGAACTGGGGAGCAACTGGTCCTGCCCCATTTGCAAAGGCGTCGCCCCAGCGCCGCCGGGTCAGAGCCGGTTCAGCTGAGCGCCAACCGAGCCCGCTTTTCCAGCTCTTGCCTTTTCCCTGTGCACTTCCATTAGTTTTCCATAGGAAGGGCTCGGCGGGTTTCAGCTGCCGAAGCCCGGGCACTGGGCTCGCCAAGGGGGGGCCCCACGCTGGCAGGGCCCCCAGCCTCCCGCGCAGCAGCCGCCGAATGCTGTAAAGAGGTAATTTTCACTAGATTTCCACCGAGGCTTTGGCTTTGACTTACGACCTCCATTAGCAAGCGATAAACGACCTCCGTGCAGCTGTGATCCAGACCTAAGCAGCATTTAAAATCCCAGCCGCTCGCACGCCTGAGTCCCAGGGACCGCGATGTCCCCGGGCAGGGATGCTCCTGCAGGGCAGCTCATCCCTCGGGACGGCTTTTGGTGGTGGGCTCCATCACCAACTGTGCTCAGTCTCCCGCTGCGGGGCGGGGACACCCAGTTTGGGGGGTTCCTTTGCAAAATGCTCATCCCAGAGCGTGGTGATTGCCCCCCAGTGTCTCTGCGACCTGGGATGGTCACCTTGGCCAACTGCAAGCCTGTCTTTCCCCTGGATGATGCTGCAAACACCCCCACGTGCGCTGCCACGTCCTGGGACAGGTTTTGCCAGCTCCAGCTCTGCCATTTGGCTTTGGGGTGCAAATCCCCCCCCTTTCTCGGGGGCTGTTCCAGAAGGGAGCGAGTTCAACCCTCTCCTGCAAAAAACCCCAGGCTCCATCTCCTCCAACGTGTTTCATTTTCCATTGCACCGCAGACCCCGGAGCCCCGAACAGTTTTCTGCCGTTAAATTATTTCACGCGTTCTATTTATTGGCGAGCAGTTTGCCAAAGACCTTTTAAGCTTTAAATTTTTCACTCCCCCTCAGCCAAATGATCAAATCTGCCGTACCATTTACTTCCCTTCTCCGCCTGGAATGGCATTTTTTCCCCCCTTTTTTCTTCTCGGGTATAATTTAAGGGTTGAAATAGCCTGGAGGGAATTAGCTGTAAATTCTTCCTAAGACAAATAAATTCAGCCCTCTAAGTTTCTACGTTTTTCAAACTGTTGAGAGACGTTTTGGGTTTGTTTTACTTGAAATAATGATCGTGGCATATCTGACCCTCAGGCTGCAGCCGGCTCTAACCAAATAAATAGCTTTTATTAATTAAGGTTTATCCTTAACAAATAAAACCCCAATTTGATCTCGGCCGGCTGAATTAGCAAAAATAAACAACGGGTTCTCCGGGCACTTGATGTGGATTTAACAAATTAACGCTGGGCCTTCATCAGGGAAGCCGCAGGGTGGTGGAGGCCTTTTACAGCCAAGAAATCCTTTGGAAAAACAATGTCTTTCGTTACTCCCATGGTCTCTCTCAGTAAACATGTGGACTCCCTTCATCCCTTTATATACTCCGGGGAAGCGAGGAGAGCTCCGGTGATGACGTCTGCTGAAGTTTCATGTGCAATTGTTTAACTTGTTCCTCTAAATCATGCGATGGGGAGGAAGCATTTCCCTTTGGATCGCAGCAAGCAGCGCCACAGCAAAGCTCTTGGGTTTGGGAATTGCCCCTCTGTGGTGTCCGCCTGCTCCGGCTCCCTTTTATCCCTTAACCTTCAGCTGAGGCACCCAAAGCCGGGGGGTGGTTTAGGGGGGGTGGGCAGCCGAGCGCAGCCAAACCCCCTTTCCGGCAGCTACTGCCAGCTCTGCCCTGTCTTGGGATGGGGCTGAGGGCAGCCTGGGAGCCCCCGGGGGGTTTCACCTCCCCACGCGGGGGCTTTGCAGTGAGGAGGGCTGGCAGGAGCGATGCGCTACAGCCCAAAGCGGAGCTGGGGACCTGTCCCCACTCAGGGGCGCAGACGGCACAGAGTTTGTCACAGAAGTGATGGTGGGAGCTGCCTATGCTGCTACGGGTCTTTAATCTCCCCAAATCATCTCAGGAAGCCCTGGGGGCTGAGAAGCAGCTGGGAAGCTGCCCCCCCATGTGTGCTGGGTCGCCCAAATGCGGTGTCTTTCCTGCGCCCACCAGTGAGCCCAGCCTGGGTGCAGGGGACCAACACGGCATTGCAGCTCAGGGGCAAAACCAGATCGGCGTAACTCCATTTTCTGGGTGGTTTCGCCCCACTACCCAGGGGAGAAGCCCCTTAGAGCCATCAACCCCCGCCCATGGGCTGCTGGTCCCAGCTTTGCTTGGCACGATGCTGCGAGGTCTAAACCCATCCCGAGAACAACCCCTGGGCACAGGGGACAGGGTATCCCTGGGGAACGAGGGCTGCCATCCCTTTCCTGGGCTTCCCTGCTGTCAGGAGCAGGCTTCGACCTCCTCATCCGGACCCACCGCCGCTCCCTGCTCCCCCTCCAGCCCAGCCCCAACCTCACGAAAACCCCGGGAATGCCGGAGGCTCTGGGGGGGAGATTGAAGCCGGGGGGGTCCAAATGTGCTGAGTCCGAAGGAAACTTTCTCGGCTCAAGTGGCGTACACGAAAAATTTAAGAGAGGGGCAAGTCTCAGCTACTGGAGAAACATTACAGCGAAATGTTTCCGAGGATGTTTCACCTCATTAATTGTGAAAAAACTGAAACGCTGACACGTTTTTACAGGCTGCCAGTTTTGCTGGGGGAAAAGTGTCTCTGTTAAAAAGGAGCAGCAAAAGCCTGGACCAAGAAAGAGGCCAAGGCTGTCCCGGGAGGGCCTTAGCCTGCGCTCACTGACAGGCAGCAGCAGGCTGTTTTATGGTTATAGAGCTGCCGCTGCACCAGCCAGAAACCACCCAGCACCGCAGTTCGCTGCCCCCGGCCGTGTGGACACCTGATTTTCGGGAGGATCCTGCCTGACAGTGCTTTAAGCCCGGGGATGCTCCGTGCACAGCCTGCGCCCCCCGAGCCCAGGAGGCTTTTCCCCTTGCACACCCAGAATCTGGCAATTGCTGCTCAGCTGCTCAGCAGCGATGCCAGGGCTGGTGTGCCGGGGTTGGGCACCCCTTGTGGCATGTCCGACTGGAAGCCTGAGCAAGCTGGGAAGGTCCTGGAGAGCCGGTCAAGCTGGTAGCATCCCTGAATCCAAATGGGGATGTGTCCAGCCTGTGCTTGCAACCTGACTGCAGCACTGCAGCCTTTTTTCGGCTCATCCTCATCTTTAGCGCAGCAAATGCCGTGGGAACATGATGCTTAGTTGGGTTTCAGGACCAGAAGGAACCTGGAAAGGAGGAGCCCCATGTTGCAGGATGCTGCCTCTCTTAGGGACGGTCCCAGCCCAGCAGCAGCCACCAAATTCAGAGGTGAGAGCCATGAGCGGATTCAAAGCCAGCTCTCCAGCAAGGACAGCAGTGATTTATCTGCTGCAAAACCCAAGTGCACAAGAGGGACAAGATCGGGAGGTGTTACAGCAAGGAAGGGAGGGAGAGAGGGGAAGAAGGAAGAAGGGGAATAAAAGAGGGGAACCAGATGCTGCAGAAGCCAGGCAAGGACCCGGCCAGCTGAGTTGTGCTCTGTGATTTAGAGAGGATGCCCTGAAACCTGGTAAAATCCATGGGGCTGCAGGTAAAGCTCCAAGGTTATGATGTGCCCAGCCCTCCCCAACCACTTCACAGCCCTTCCAACCACACTAAAGGCTCATGCCCCAGCCGGAGGCTCATGCGCAGCCCAGCGCGGTGCTCGCCCAGCTGGGGCCAGGCCCCGGGAACGGTGTTTTGGCACGGTTGGCTCTTGCGTCAGCGGAAGTGTTTAATGAATTAATTGCAGCCACATTCCCCAAAGGAGGAGGCAGGATTGGTGGGATGCTGTCAAGCCTCAGGAAGGGGCTGGGGAACATCTTTGGCCACAAAGCTCCGGTGGGAGAGGGCTCAGCAGCACAAGAAATTCCCCCTGTGCTCTCCTGGGTGGCTGGGGGAGATGGTGCTGTCACCCACCTTTGGCCTGGGGTGGAAACCACCCACCCATGGACAGACCCTTGGAGAAGGGTACGTGGGCAGATCCTGCGGGGGGCTCACGGGCTCCAGCATGGACCCCAGTGCCCTGGCCCCAGCCCCAACCCTGCGACAGAATCCAGACCACAGAGCCTGGCACTATCAGCACCCCCTTAAACAACTGCTCCAGAAACAGCCTTTAAAGCCAAGCGATGGCGTTGGCACATGGCGCAGGGCTCATTGAAGCATCTCACTGTGCTTTCCCAGGCGCCCCGGGAGCCGGGGCCATTGTGCAGGGCCACAGGGCTCAGACTGCCTGGCTGTGCCTGCCGACGGGTGGCCTGGCACCCAGGATGGGACCCAGAATGCCAAGCGCATCCCTTGGGCTCGGTGATCTGCAAGCAAAAAATTCCCTCCCAGGGCCATGCCTGCATGGGGTGGCGGGTGACCCCAGCCTGGCCAAGGGCTTTCAGAAGCTGCCAAGAGCATCCCGTGTGCGCAGAGGAGGCTGCAACCGCAGCCCGACACAATGGGCTGTCCCGGCTCCAACGCCGCCATCGCCTCCATTGTGTCAGGTCTCCATGGGGATGGAGCCGCAGAGGATCCGAGTGGGGGATGAGCTGGGGGTGCTGGTCCCCCCCCGGATACCCTGGGTTCCACCCTGAAGGATGACAGGGCAAGGAGAAAAGCCTCCCGGGAAAGATCCATCATCTGCACGAGTTTTCTGGGGACAGTGGCACTGCAGCAGTCGCTGCCGGGTGCCCCCGGCTTTGCGTGGTTGGGGTCTCTGTCATCTTCCCCGCTCATGGTGGGGGAATGCACAGCTCAAGGGGGTTCACTCCCCTCTAGGGTCTCCCTTAGCCTACATGGGGCTGGGGCCAAGCCTACAAAGACTCATCCATGACAGTGCTGGTCTGGGATGTCCCCTGCAAATGCCAAAGAGGGAGAGGGGGAGACAGGATGGGTATAGGGATGTGGCGCGTGTTGTGCCACAGCTCCCGGCTTTGCCCAGGGATGCTCCGGGAGGCTCAAAGGGCTCCTGGGGCTGATGGTCATGGCCACAGGACCGGGGGTGGCAGGAGCTGCTCGGCCGAGTGAGCCGAAGCCCTCACAGCACAGCCAAGCGCCTCGGGAAAAGGCACCGCGGTGGGTTTGAAGTGACAAGCCGGGCCAAGTACAGAGCAGTACCGGCCAACGGGGGATCAGGAATTTTAATTTTGTTCTCCTGCGAATCTGCCAGCCCCCGCGGCGGAGGCCTGGGGACCAACAAAAGGCGCTGGCTCTCCCCCAGCCGCCGGCGGCCGGGAGCCTCCCTGGCGAGGAGGCGTTCACCGGGGGGGGTTTGCTTTCATCTCCCAGCCAGGAGAACTTCTTGTGGTGGGACGAGACCAGGGCTCGGGCTGCCCTGCGCCTCGCACTGCTGCAGCACCCCAGGATGCCCCTGGGGACGAAGCCCCCAGCACCCACCCGGGACGCAGCCTCCCTGCTTTGCCGTGCATGAAAATAGTGGAACGCGGAGAGCGGCAGCACCGGTGACGGCGAAGAGTTGTGTGAACGGCTGCCAAAATGCTGGGGTTTGGGTCAGCCCCGAGCACCGCAGCGAGGGGGCCTGGGCAGAGGGCACAGCCACGGTGGCTGCCCACAGCCATCGGCGAGGGTGGTGCCGGCATGGACGATGCCAGGGTGGATGGTGCCGGGATGGACGGACCCCACTGTCCCGTGTCGAGGCTGAGCATGGCAGACGCTGCTTCTCTCCCCCTCCCAGAAATGTTTTAGGCACCGTTTGGTGCGTCCGTGATGCAACCACAGAGGTGCCAACATTGCTCACATGCGGCTGCCTGACATAACAGGTTACACGGTTTCCCAGCAGGGCACGGGGCATGTGTAATTAATTAACGCTAATGAGACTTGTGCAAGTGCCGGCCCCGAGAGCAGCACCCGCCTGCGCTTGCAAAGCCCCACCAAAAACTCAGCTTTAACTGCAAAGCCGTTTTCTTCCCGGGGGATTGGGAAGGGGATGGGATGGCGAGTGCCTCGGACCATCACGGTGTTGAGAGCTCGCTGGGACTTTTGCAAGGTATTTTAAAACTAAAACTGATCAGCCAGGGCTGCAGAGCAGGAACGCTGTGCCAAGGGCTGGTCCCCAGCCAGGGACCCCTGGCATGGCGATCGCAGCCTTCCTCTCCCCCCACCTCCGCCCCCCCCCAAAAAAATTGGTTTCTTGAAATTGAGTAAGCCCAAGCCCATTGCAAGGGAGCCTCGATGGCATCTGGCACTGAAACCCAACACCAGCCCGCCAGGTCAAAGCGCAGACCCCATTGCATCAGGGTCATTGCCAAGAGGGAGGGAAGAGGACAGGCAGGGACCGGGGGGACTGGTGGGAACCCCCACCATGTCCCCTCCTGCTGCCTCCTTCCACTGACCCCACTCCCCTCTCTTTTTTGTGCCCCATTGGGCATTTTTCACACCCAGGCCAAGAAGTGTCCATTTTATCAGTGAGCACCTGCTGAGAACCCGGCCCGCGACCGGCAATGGGCGTCCCTGGCTGAGGGACACCGGCACATTTGGCCGGGGTGCGGGATGGGTGCGAGCCCCTGGCCAGGACCCCATCCCACCACCACTCCCAGGAGGACCCTCGTGGGCGCATGCACGCACAGACGTCCTGGAAACCCTCGCCAGCGAGCAGCATCGCTGTCCTCCGGTCTGGTTTTCATTTGAGGTCGGTGGCCTCTCGCCAAATTTATTGTAAAACATTCATTTTAATAAGTGGCTCGTATCTTTTTCTTTTTTTTTTTTTTTTTTTTTCTAAAACCCAGCCCTGTTAACTGTTTCCAGGTTAAAGCAGAGCCACGCGCAGGGATGGCGGGGATGATGGGGATGGCAGGGACAGTGGGGACAGCGGGGACAGTGGGCAGGTTGCTGGAGGCTGGTGCTGGCCGCGGGGAGGACACTGGGGACACCTCGGAGATGCCGGGGGGGTAGCTTCTGCAAAACCCAGCAATGCTGAAACCCTCACCCTCGTCACCCCAAGCCTTCATCCCCTCCAAGTTCCTGGGGAGCCTGAGCTCCGTTTTGCTGCGCTGGGGACCCCAACCCCAGCACCAGACTGGATCAGGCCCCAAAACCCAGCCAGGAGTAAAGTGGACACACTGGCACCGGTGTTTGCGGTCCCAAGGTGCAGGTTGGGGACCTCCAGGCACTCTCATATAAATCTCATTAAAACTTCATCCCCAATGGGTAACGGGGTTGTGCTGAACATGCAAAAGGCTTCATGAAGTGGACGGTGACTGGTAGTTTAGTTTTGACATTTGTTTTAAGTTTTATAAACCTCTAATACTAATCGAAATGCTTCAGTGTCTTTTAATTTAAATGAAAACAGTTATTTTTTAAATTTAAAAATTCCCCTGAGGTATTTACAACCCCCCAAATTACAGCCATGTGGCCGGCCCAGCCAAGAAAGTGAAATTGGTGAGGAAGGAACGTGGCGGCCGCCCCAGCCCAAGCCCAGCCCAGCCCAGCCCCGAGCAGCACCGCGCCAGTGCCCATCCCCCTGTCACCCATGTCCCCTCCACAGCACCCCATGGGGGCTGTGCACCTTTGCTGGGGATGTGGGATCGCAGTCCATGGGACAACCACCCCCCCAGAGCTGCCAGCCACAGCTGTCCCTGGCAGGACAGCACCCTCCTGTCTTTCCCACCTTCCTTCTGTCCTTCCTTTTTCGTCCTCCCCGCTCCCCCCTCTCCCTTTCCCTCTCCTGCACCCACACCGGGCTGCTGCGGGTGGGGGCAGGAGCAGCCCTGCACCACCGGTGGGTTTGGAGATGGGAGCTGCCCCTGCCCGTTACCCCCACCCTGCTCCCTCCTCGGCCGTGCTGCCGCCGGGCTCGGCTCTTCGCTCCCCAGCAGCCACCCAGCGCCGGGTGCGGGGTCTCCTGTGTGCTCCCCTGCAGCATCACTGCGACACCCCGCAGCGATGCACCCCCCCGGCCCCTGCGATGCCTGGTGTGGCTCAGGGTGCAATGCAACCCCCCCACACACAGAGCAGTGCCCTGTCGAGCCTGGGGTGCCATGCAAGGCTCCCCGGTCACTGCCCCATGTGAACTGGGATGCGATGTGATCCAGCCCCCCCCAATTCCCTGCACAAAGGGGCTGCAATGCAATATCCCTGCCCTCGCTGTGGTGCTCTGCGACATTCGGGGTGCAATGCAATCCCATCCCCCCCCCCCCCCCCCAGCAATGCCCTGCACGACCTGGGGTCCAATGCAATTTCCCTGCATGATTCAAGGGTACAGTGCAACACTCCCTCTCCCTGCAGTGCCCAGTACAGCTCGGGGTGCAGTGCAATCGCCCACACACACACTGCAATGCCCTGTACAGCTCGGGGTGCAGTGCAATCCCCCCCAGATGCTGAGATGCCCTGTACAGCTCGGGGTGCAGTGCAATCCCCCCCCACACGCTGCAATACCCTGTACAGCTCAGGGTGCAATGCAACCCCTCCCACCAATACCATGCACGACTTTGGGGTGCAGCCCACAGCCCGGGGCAGCACGACCTGCTGCATCAACACCTCTGCTCCAGCTGTGTACCTGGGCTGCTCCCCGCCCCCCCCCCCAGCCCGCCTGGCTCAGCACCCGGCCTCTGCCCCCTCCCCAGCGCCCTGCTCGCACCAGCGCTGCCATGTGCTCCCCGGCGCTCCCCCGCTCCCCTGCCATGTGCACTCCAGTTTCCTTGCGTGTGAAGCCTGCAGCCTCTCAGATTCAGTGGCTGGAAAGGATGGCGCCTCTCCACATCTGGTTCAATGCGCGAGCCTGGCGCCTGGCTTAGCCACAGTCTCCATTCAGAGACACACAGACTTTAATAGACTCATACAATTCTTCCTGATCTATCACTGCAGCCGCAGCTGAAAAGCTGCTTTATTATATGCACTCCAAAGGGGGATGAGGAGGGAAGGGGAGGGGGCCGGCGGCTGGCGCTGCCGCTCTCTGAAGGCTCCCAGCCCGCCCAGCATCCCCCCAAGACCTGAGTTGCCCCCCCCCCCCCCAATCCTGCCCTGGCTCCCGGGGGCCGTTCGCCCCCAGCTCCAGGGTGACGGAGCAGCTCCACTGCCTCGTTACGCCTCCTGCTCAATTAACGCTTGCGGCCCCCTGAGCTGCCGTTTGCACCCAGCAGTGTGCATGGCCGGGGCAGTCCCCAGCAGAGCTGCGGGGGAGGGGGGTGGCAAGGGGGAGCCCATCTGTCCCTCTAACCTCCCCAGAGGATGGGGGGGTGTCCCCCAAGCTGGGACAATTTCTCCCAACCCCTCCAACATCACAATCCCATTTACCCCCCAGGTCCCTGCTTGGGGATCTGCAGCCAAAGACACTGGCATGGGCAGCCCATGGTGGGGGGGAAGGGGGAGAGACCCTCCTGCACCCCCAGTGATGCCCCCAGCAGGTCCCAGTGCTGGGGCTGGTTTTCCCAGGGAAGCACAGGCTGGGGAAGCATCCAGCGAGAGATGCTGAGCACGGATGAGGCGTTTCTTTACACCGTGGGAAGGCTGGAAAACATCACCCGCAGCCATGTGTCCCTCGGGTGAAGGCGAATGTGGAGAATGCCTCAAGGGTGAGGGTGGGACTTTTTTTTTTTTTTTAATTCTTGGAAATTTGGGGGTGTCCAGTGAAAAACAACCCGCTTCTGCAATGCCGTGGCAGGGCTGGCAAACAGGCGTCAGAAGATGACCTTGAAACCCCAAATCAGTCCTTCCTCACCAGGAGGGGTTGTTTTCCCCATCCTCCCGGACCTGGGTGGGCAGTGCTGTCCCCACACACGCAGATGGGGGCAGGGGATAGCTGCCTCTGCTCACCCTGCTTTCACCCTCTTCCCAGTTGCTTTTTCCAGTCAGGAAAAAAACTGATTTGCATTAACCCTGGTCTAAATCCTTAGCCGGTCCCAGCTCAGCTTAGTCACAACCCGCTGCCCCGGCATTTTCAAGGATGCTCTGAGCCTGCCCCGTGGCTCAGGGATCCCATCCTGGGAGGGTAACTCCTTCCAGCTGCCGCTTGTGCCGCAGGGAGGGGATGGGGTGCCAGCCTGGGGACACTAAGCCTCTGCCAGCCCCAAAGCACCCAGGTCCCATCCTGCTTCAAACCTCATCCCTTCGGCTCAATGATTTTACAGCTCTGAGGGGGGATAATTCCCTGTGGCTGGAGGAGATGAGCCCCGGGAGAAGGGGTGATCAGCCCCACTCCCTGGGAGAGAAGAAGGGTTTCTAACGAGGCAGCCTCAAAGCCCCAAATCATTTCATCAGCCTCCCAGCTACAGACACACACCCAGGCTCTCTTAAAATGCTGATTCGTTGAAATTCACCCATCTTGGCTGCGCAGAGTCGAAATTTCATATTTTTCCTGTGAATCAGCCCCGTTCCCTGAAATAACAGCCCAAAAGGAGAGGGGAAATAGTCTTGCACTGAGCTGTTCCTGGTCGAGCTAGACATAACAGCCCGGGGGGGGGGGGACAGGCAAGGTGTCCCTGTGCCCCAGCACCCTCCGGGGCTGGGCATGACTGTGCCACAAGGGCGTTTGGAGCTGCTGCTGGGGCTCCCAAGGGAGTGAGGCAAAGCCCTGTGTCCCCTCTGCACATGGGACCCTCCCCACAGTCCCCCCCGGACCCTGTCGAGCGGTGGCTTTTGCAGCTCTGCCCCACGCTCCCGTGCCCTTTCACCGCTGGAAAGTGGGGTGGGAACCAGCATCACCCACTGCCGTGCCCTCTGAAAATGTGGCTTGCTGGGAGCGCCGAGGGGAGAAGAATCCCAGCAATGAGAATTGGGGGGTAAAAAGTGATTTTCCTGCCCCCCTGGCCCAGTCAAAGCTGCTCTGGTTCTAGGGCTCCCCCAACAAGGGGGGACCCATCTCCCCAGGCCCTGGTTTGGGGTTTTTTTCTCTTTTCCCTTTGGCACAGGCTCTGCCGGCGCAGATGCGAGTATGTGCGGGGACCCCGCAGAGCCCTGCAAACGCTGCAGAAAAACGTGCTGGTATGTGTTTCCCTGCACCCCTGGGGATGGCTCTGAGCAAGCAGGGCTGCTTCCTGGGGCTGCAAAAGCCCCTGCTCCAACCTAGAGCCCCCCGAGCTGGGGTGAGGGGAGCCTGGAGCCCAGGTGGGGGTGTTCAGCCCATCTGGGGGCAAATTTTTCCTAAATTGGGGCCCAGGTGCCACCAGTCAGTAAAAGCACCCTAGGGTGGAGAGCATCCTCCCACTGCATGGGGAGGAGCGGGATGGTGAGTGGGTATCACTGTGGGAGGAGCGGGATGGTGAGTGGGTGTCACCCTTTGGGGCTGGCAGGGACAGGGAAGCACAGAGCAGTGGTACCAGGGTGGGTCCCATGCCCGAAACCTTATTAGACCTGGGGTCTCCCAGCTGTGACCCCAATGCCAGGGTCCCTCCCTGTCTGTGCCTGGCAGCGGTTTGTGCTGCCCTGGCTGGTTTGGGCAGGGCTGTGACCTAACTCAGCCTCTTGTCTTGCCCACGCCATGGGAAAAGCATCACTCCCACCCACCCCGTGGTTTTCAGATGGGTGAGATCTGGGGACTTAGTTTTCCCTCATCCATGGGACATGGGAACCCCAGGCAGTGGGTCCTGTGGCAGTGACACAGGGTGAGAGCCATGGTGGTGGGGTCCCCACTTAGGGATGGGAAGCCTGGCTGGAGGGGGTCACGCTGCAGGTTGGGGGCTGTCCCCTGGCCCCTGCAGCAGCCCAGGGAGGGTGCAAGGTGAGTCCTCCCTGTAGCTCTTTTTTTCCCTGACTGGGATACACTGGGCTCCCTGCAAGCGGCTGGAAGCCGTCTGGGCGAGCCGGGACACGTCAGGCTCCCCATCCATCCCTCGTCTGTCGCCAGCCTTGCATAAGCGCAAACAAATGTGGAGAGCGGGAGGCGGGCTGGGGCGGGGAGCTCCCGCCTGGATGAATTGGTGCTTACTCAGTACGCGCTGATGGATGCTGCACCGGGGACCTGCCAACATCGGGCACCAGACAAGCGCTGGTCCTTCCCCTGGGGACCGTCCTGCTCCAGCAGCCCTGTGGGCACCATCCCTGCATGGAGAAAAAACCCTTCTCTTGGGGTCTGCAAGCCCCCTCAAAGCCCTCCAGGGAGGGAGATGTCCCCAAGCAGGCGCTGGGGACAGTGAAGGTGACGTCTGCGAGTCATGGCCGTGCAAGGATGGCTCCTGTCCCGGTGCCACTCAGCCCGGCTGCACTGGCCTTACAAGGACCGAGACCGCTCGCCTCCTCTCCAGCTGTGGATGCCACCGTTCTCAGCTGTGCTGCACAGCGACTGTCCCCACCAAGAGCCCAGCAGGAGGTTTGCCAGCCCAGGAAGATGCCATGGACAGGGGATCCTCTGCCAAGGCACCCTCAGCTGATGCTGTTCTGGAGAGCAGAGAGGGACCATGGGTGCTGTAAACCCCGCACCCCAGCCTTGCTGCCTGCCGGCGGGTTGTGTCCTACCCCAGTGCATCCCAACTTCATCCCCCAGGCGCAGGCAAGCAGGTCATGGTGCCACCCCATGCAGCCAGGACCCCTGCTGTCCCCTCCTTCGGGGGGGCAAAAGCACAAGAGCCTCTCCTTAGAGAGCTGCAGCCACGTCCATCGGACACTTCTCAAAGCCTCTTCCCCCTGCAGGGGCTGACACC
Organism: Gorsachius goisagi; assembly: GCA_018403395.1. Lineage (NCBI taxonomy): Eukaryota > Metazoa > Chordata > Aves > Pelecaniformes > Ardeidae > Gorsachius > Gorsachius goisagi. The sequence continues at coordinate 315,180 of BOSO01002373.1, read as the reverse complement.
CCTGTCCCTCCCTGAGTGGTCACCCAGAAACTGTGGAAAGCCTCCCAGCAGAGGGGCTTGGGGGATTTCCAGCACTTTGGGGGCTGTGGAAAGCTGGAGAAAGTGGGTGCTGGAGAGAGGGTTCTGCTGCGTCCAGCGTTACGGGGCAGGGGGACCTTGGCTGGCTCCCCATGCCCGTGGTCCTATCCTGCTGGTCCTAGGGGTATGTATTGCCCTGAGGCAGGCACAGGGGTTCCGCCATGAGTTAATGACTCTGGGTTTAATTGCAGCTGAGCCATGTATGTGCACGGATGTCCCAGGGCAGGCAGATCCCCATGGACACATCCCAGCCCTTTTCCAGCAGCATTGTGTTGCAGGGCTGCCTCCATGCAGCCTGAGGGGCTGAGGTGTCCCTGAGCTGTGCGCCCCCCAGCCAGGGGGGACAAGTGGCATTTGGGAAGGCAGAGAAGCGCAGCCAAAATGTGTCCTGTGAGTCAGGACCAGCACTGCCCCTGGGCTGGGCCACCATGGGGACATCAGCCAGGATGGCTCTGCCTCAGGGAAGGTGCCCAAGACCTCGGAGCAGCTCGGGGCTGCTTGGGGCAATCGGCCAACGCTTGACCCCAAAAGCAAGCCCCTTCCCCTTTTCCATTCTGTTACCAGGTCCCTGTCCCTCCCTGCCTCACTTGTCCCTTTTCAACTGCCCTTGTTTATGTAATTAAAACTAATTTGCTGTAACATCATAATCCCTCTGCCCCCTTGGATGCAGCCTCTTCTCTCGTTTCATCACTGCTCTGCTCAGCATCCACACAGCCCCAGCATAGTTCAGAGGGTCCCACCTGCCCCAGGGGTGAGGAAGGGGTCCCAGGAGCTGGTCTGCAAACAGGGTGCCCAGGGGCCACCACTTCTTCCCATCCCATCACCCAGTCCCACCGGCTGCAGCCGAATGGGTGATGTGTGCCTGCCCCATGATGGAGGATCCCCTCAGAAGGGCCGTGGCCCTTCCTCCAAGCCTGGCCACGACAAAAGTGGCTCTTTCTGAGTTTTCAGCCCCGAAGGGGCTGCCGGAGCCAGCGTCCGACGCCCTCTCCCATCCCCAGGCAGCACCAAAAGTAAGTTCATTGTTTGAAAAGCCATCAGTCAAGGCCTGCTGGCTAAAATTACCCTCCTGCTTTATCATCTTGAGAACATTAAGGGCTGTTGTTAACAGATGTTTCGCGTTACACATTATTTGTTAGTCTAATGAAAGGAGGTGAACAAGCTTTCAAGACCTCAGAAGTTGTGTGGAAGGTTTTCTATGGGAGGCTGCTGCACCGCTCCAGGGGAGGATGGAGATGAAGATGAGGATGGGGACGAGCCCTCACCACCCTGTTGGCATTTCCTCACTCTTGTCTGGCTTGTGGGATTTCTGCCTCTTAATTTTTGGGTGCTGTGAGAGCAATGTGTTGCACAGATATTTGTACTCATCCTCCCAAGAGGATGTGCTGGGTGCCCTCAGAGTCTGTTTGGGGCTGGGGCTGAGCAGCCCCCTTGGCTGGAGAGGGAGGTGGGGACAGCTTTGGTTCTTGGTGCCAACCAAGGGATGCAGGCAGTGGCTAATGGAGGGGCTGCTCCTGGAGCAGAGGTGTGCCCAGAGCCCCAGACATGGGGCTGCCCCCAGCCACCCTCCCTGGCCACCCCTCAGGACAGGGGTGGGGGGTGAGGGCAGGAAGGCATTGAATCTCCCTCTTCAAAGAATAAAATCCTGCCCTGAGCTCCTCCGGCTCTGCCAGCCTCAGGAACAGAAGCCACCTCCTGCTGCGGCCGCCTGAGGAAGGGGAGAAGGTTTTGTCGAGGCCTCAGTCTGCTGAGCCCAGCCTGGGGCTGCCTGCAGCGTCCCTGCGCCAGCTCTGCCAGCGCAGCCCCCCGGGCCATGGCAAGCCCTGCCTGGCGGAGGGGGTGCCGGCAGCTTTGCTACAGGCTCGGGGCTGCGCTTTCTCCAACCCAGCGGCGCAATGACCCTGATACCGGCTTCCCGGCCGGAGCGCAGAGCCACATCCTGCAGAGAGATGCTCGGGTACCGCAGCCTGTTTCCATTTCTAATAAACCCACTGCCACCAACCTGCAGGGCTCCAAACTTGCATCTGGCGGAAAAAAAACATGATGGTAAAGAGGAAGATGAGAGAAAATACTGAGAGGCTGTTTTACTTTAGGATGCCAATAAAAGATAACGTTACCAGTAAAAGTTCCTCTGCTGTCATCACGCTGATGCCAAAAGCATCACAGATGTGGAGCAAAAGGCTGATGCTTGCAAAGGCAGGGCATTTGCCTGGTATTTAGAGCCTCCCCATCTCAATTTAGGAAATTGCAACCCAGTTTAGGCAGTGGCAGTGGGTAATGGGTCTCACAGGTCGATGTTTGCATGCACACAGGTTTTATTCTGTGTTTTCTCGTTCTCTTCTTGCTCGCTGCTCTCAGCTCTCATCACTCTGGTATTTCTCTCTCCAGGTGGGATCAGGGGGAGAAATGCTTCCACTCCTGGATGGGTTGCTGGAGCATCCCGATCTTGAAAGTGTCCTGCAACCTCACCGAAACAGGTGCTAATGGGAAATAGCCCCCGTGGTCCAGCGGTGCTGGGATCAGTGGGCCAAACCCCACAGAGCCTCTGACCCAGGAGGAATGGGCTTTTAGGGTGTAAAATGGGCTTGTGGGGATCAGCCTGCCCCCTTGCCTCTCTCTCTGGTATTTGCATCACCCCCAATCCCCACTGAGCCTCTTTGGGGTGCATTAGCAGATCAGCAGGGTGGTAGTTTCTCTGCTGTTTTGCAAATAGCCCTGTGAGACGGACAAGCCAGCTATTGCGGGCTGGGCCGGGTTTCCAAAAACTGCACTGATCCCACACGGCACACTGTCCCCCTGTATCATCCCAACAGCTGGCAAAGACCTCCCTGTGGTCCCAAAGGCAAAGCGAGAAGTACAAATAAAACCCAAGGGAAGAGAGGGAGGATGGGAAATAATACCAAAAATACCAGATACCGTCTCAGAAAGCAGCGCCCAGCCTCACCCAGCCCTCAGCATCCTCAGAGGCAGGCCGGGGGCTCAGGAGGGCTTCTCCGTGGAGGAAGGAGGTTGTGCGGGGAGTGAGATGTAGGAGGGAGAAAGATGCTTCAGAGCTGCACGCAATGCAGGAGCCACGGGAGAGGACAGAGGGAGCACCCTGTGAACGGGGGGTTCCCACTGGGAGCCCCTCACAGCGGGTCTGGGCAGCCTCCGGGACGGGCTGAGCCCCCTTCACCAGCACAGCTTCCCAAGTGGGCTCTGCACCCCTGGCCAGGTACGGATCCGGCCCTCGGCAGGGTTCCATCAGCACCCCGGGGCTGTGCTCCAGGCGCTGCAGAAAATAAGCCCAGGATACCAAAACCCAGCCGGGGGACAGGTTTGGGGGGCGCTCCCCGCCCCTAGGGTCGCCTCGGAGTGAGGTGGGCACCACAGCCCGGGCCGCGGGGCCGTGGTGGGGCCGCACCCCCACCCCGCGCTCTGCCTCCCCCCCGCCGCCTCTGCGGCCCGAGGGGACACCCAGCTCCGAGGGGGGCTCGGGGAGCTCTCGGGTGCCCCCGGACCGGGGCTTTGCCCCAGGAACGGGGCGAATCCTCCTCGTCCCCCCCGCGGGCACCGGAGCCGGGATGCGCGGGGGCCGGCGGAGCGGCGCGGAGCCCCCGGGCAGGCGGGGTTGCCCCGATCAAAACGTGCCTCCTGCCAGGACCGGGAGCCACGAAGCCGGATACCGGGTCGGTCCCCGGCCCCGCTCCCAGCCCCGGCTCTGTCCCCGGTGTTGCTGCCGGTGCTACCGGCCCGGAGACGCGGTGCGCCGGGAGGGGACCCGCTGCCAACCGGTCCCCGTGGCCCCGCCGGGCCGCCTCCGCCCCCCGGGCCCGGAAACCGAGGCGGGGAGCCCCGGGGAAAAGAGGGCACCCCGCGGGCCGCCCAGCCCCGGGACGCACCGGCTGCCCGGGACTGTCCCGTACCCGGCACCTCCGGTGGCGGCGGGCAGACAGCCGGTGCGGGGTCCCTGTGGCCCCGTCCCCGTCCCCCGATGTGGGGTCCCTCTGCCCCCGCCGTCGGGGTGCCGGCAGCCCCGCAGCTCGTCCCGACGGGGGTCACCCCTCGCCTCCACCGGTCCCCCCCACTCCGCCGCGGGGGGACACCGACCCCCTTTGTCCGCCGTGTCCGGCTCTGCGCACGGGGCGCCGGCTCCGCAGCCCGACCCGGGGCTGGGGGGGGGGACGGCAGGGACACCCCATCCCCACGGCTGCCCAAACCCGGGGGGGACCCGTCCCGGGGCGGCGGGACTCACCGTCCTGGGGCGCTGCCTCGCTGCCGCTGCTGCCTCCCGACGGCTCCGGCATGGCCTTGCCGCCACCGGCGGGCGGGGGGCCGGCCGGGGGGGTCCCGTTCATCCCGGCCGCTACCTCCTCCAGGTCGAGGAGGTGGCTCACGCTGAAGTTTTTCCGGCTTTGAGGGTTTTCGGGCGGCTCCGGGCCGCGCACGGCGCTGGGGGCGAACGCCTTGTCCATGGCGAAGGCTGGCGCCGAGTCCATGGCTCCCACCCCCAGCCCGCAGCCCACCCCGAGGTGCCGGGCCGCTCCCCGGCCCCCTTCCCCTTCCCCACCCCCCCCCCCCCAAGAAAACCCCCAAAAAAACAAAAAAGAAAAAAATTATAATAATAATTATTTTAAAAAGGAAAAAAAAAATCACGGCTCCCCTGTGAGTCCGGCTCCCTCCCCAGCCCCTGTTCCGCCTTGTGCTGACGTCTGGGGAAAAAAACCACGCTCCCAGCCCAAACTTTCTTCCCCTGCTCTTTGCTCTGGAGCTGTTCAAACAAACGCCCCTGCTCCGAGCCGAGCGGGGCGGCCCCTCGCCCCCCCCCCCCGGCACGGCGACCTGCCCCCCTGCCAGGGGCCGAGCACCGCCGGCAGCCAAGCCGCGGAGAAGGGGGGGGCAGAGAGGGAGGGAGACCCGCTTCCCCCCTTACCCCATCCACATCCCCCCCAGCCCTGCTTTAAGTGCTTCTATCAACAAGTGTAAGTGGCTGCGCTCCGTGGGGAGGGATGGAGGCGGGGGGGGGGGAGAGGGGCCGGGTTTCCCCAGCCCCAAATGGGGCTGGAGGGAGAGGTGACCCGCAGGTTAGCGGGGGACACGGCCCCCCTCCACCTCCAGCCCCCCCCCGACCCGGTCCCCATCAACCCCGGAGCAAGGTCACCTCTCCTGGGAAAAGCCTGGCTCTCTTGCCTTAATGAGATAATTACGTCCTGCACCACAGTTAAAAACTCATAGGCTGTTCCCCTTGGGGTTAGAAAGAAACCTCCCTAATGAAAACCAGCCACCGGGAGAGGAAAAAGGAGTTTTTCCTCTTTAAAAATTATATATATATTTATATATATATATATACACACATATATGCAGGGAGGAGGCGGTGGGAGGGAGGGGGCAGAGCCGGCGGCTGGGGCTGGTTGCTGGTGTCCGGCGAGGGCTGGGCTCGGGGCGATGAGCAGAAATCGAAAAGGTTAATGCTTATTATTTCTTCCCCTTGATTCCAGCCTGCTCTCCTGCCCGCCGCTGCAGGCACATATGGACGGGGCTGCGCGCATGCAGGGTTCGACGCGAAATCTCCGAGCGAGATCAGCCGCTGCAGCCCAGCTCTGAGCTCATAAACATCCCCGCTCCAGCGCAGCCGAGGGAGGCAAACCCCTGGCTGAGTTATTTTAACATTTGTCGAAAGCTTTTCTTGCGCTCTCTTCCCCTTCAAGTCGGAGGCGTGCAGATTTTTAAGCCAGCCAGTGCTGCCAAATCTGATCTTCCTGACGGGGAAGCAGCTTCCCAGAGCTCTCCAGCTTGGAAGGGGTGTAGCTGAAGGCAGATTTTGGCTCTCTCTGACTCCGCAGGGGGCTCCCCGAGTGTGCAAACAAGCCAGCCCAGACTCCCTTCCCCCTCCTTTTTTTGGGGGTCCATTTATTGGCCTTATTGGCCCAATTTATTGGCCCTAGGGCCACTTTAGGATTCAGCTCCGGTGTCTGGTCCTGCCCCTTTGGCTGTGTAAATCATGGGCTGGTGTCACACCACTTTCTGCTCCTGCTTCCCCAGGGGCTGCTTCCCAATGATGGGTGTTTCATGTTTGCCCAGCACCCAGCTGGATGGGCAGTGTGCGGTGCCAGGGTGATGCTGTGCACTGCAGTTGTGCACTCAATGTGTATATTAGAATCCAGATTGCATACATTGCCATCAGCCCTCCTGGCTGCTCCAGGCTCTTGGGGGGGGGATGCCTGCATCACCCTGGGACCACCAGGCCCTGGGAGACCCAGCACGACCTCGTGCCACCCTTCCTCAGCCAGGTACCCGCTTGATCCTGCTTTATTCTACCGTGGCTGCAGGGACAGACCCTTCCCAGGATGGGGATGATACCATGTCCAGGAAAAACTGCTCGAGGACCAACCTGGGGGACAGAAACGGCCCCTTGGAGGACAATGACCCATTGGCGATGCGCACTGGCCAGTCGGGAAAGGCGGGGGGGCCAGGGCAGTGAGGACCCCCATCCTTCCCCCAGCTTTTCCCCCTTGGCCCCGGAGGCTGGGAACATCTTGCTGTGATTATTTTTGGGGGGCTGTGGGGCGGCTGGTCTTGGCCCGTGAAGTGGCGAGGGCGGGAGGGGGGATGGAGCAGCCCCAGCCCCATTTATAACCCTCTTCCTCCTCCTTGTTCAGGGCCAGACCTTCTTCTTGAACTGTCTGGCTTTTCCAGGGGAGACGGCTTTCCCTCAGTTCACGGCATTAAATAATTAAATGGAGGGAATAATCGTCGGTGAAACCCCCTTGGGTTCGCACTTCCTCGGGCCCTGTGATTGCTGATATTTTTTTGGGTGAAATATGACCTTTTTTATGATCAAAGGGGATCAGAGTTCCAAAGGAAAGTAAAAAAAAAAAAAAAAAAGTAAAAAAAAAAAAAGAGGGCAAGCATTTTCTTTTTTCCCAATCCTAGCGGTCTGGTAAAGTTTCTTTAGACATGCAAAGATTTACACACCTTTCTGCAGGGTGCCTTAAATTACCCTCCGACTCTTTACACATTTCCATGAGCAGAGCAAGAACAGTAAGTCATTGAGAAATTAACTGGCCTTTCAGTAATATCCCGTCGGCCTTTCAGAAGGAGAATGTCTAATGACTTTTTTGAAGTAGAGGTCAGGGTTTGCTTTTTTTAAATAAAACAATCTGTATTAATGCAATTTCCTTTTTAGCTGTAGGATTTGCCTTTCTTTTTTTTTTAGCATCATTTTTTTTTTAACTCCGCCAGCCACACAAGGCATCTGAAGTGAGACCCAGTTGTTTGAAACCCACCCCCCTGGGGTTCCCTAACTCTCTTGTGCAAGCTCTTTTTTGTATGTGTGTGTAAAAAATATGTTTAAGTGATTAAAACTGGACCTTGGAGATGGCAAGGTGACTCTTGGCCATGCTCAGAGGAAAGCATGGGTGGTTTGGAGACGAAGCCGAGCAGGTTTGGTTTGCCCGCCACCAAGCGCCTGGGTTTTGCTGAGTGGGGTGTGTGCTCAGAGTCTGGCTTTGCTGAGCCGGAGTGGTTGGGCTCATGAACCAGAGCGGCACCAAATTGGCAGGGTCGTGCAAGGCTGTCAGGGTGAGGATCCAGCCGGCCCGAACCTGCCAGGTTTGCAGTTTGCAGCCCTTGGGATGAATGTGTTTCTGTTTGCCCATCCTTCATCTTCCTCTCTTAAAAAAAACCCCAACCCACCCAAAAGCTGATTTTCTGGTAACCTTGCTTTGTGTCCTCCGAGGGGGTTCCTGATTATTTCTCTCATGCTGTGATCACATCTCGTGCTTCCACAGCGCTCGCTGAGGCACAGATCTGGATGTGCTCTGCCAGCCCCAGCCCCTCTCCTCACCCCCCAACCGCAGTAGTGCAGCATCCTTGGAGCACCACTTGAGCTGGTGCTGTTCCTTTCGGCACCCAAGAGCTCATTCTCCTTAATATCTCCAAAATATTGCCCTCTGAGTATGATTGTGCAGAGAAACTGGGCTGGCTTGCCCACATCCCCCATGGGTGGAAGGGTTTTTCTTACTATGGAGCTGTACCTCTGCTCCACCCTAAGTACGATGTTTGGCGTGAGGAGATGGTAAGGAGTAAGGTAAGGGAGACAGTGGGGGCTTGATGGTGCCCAGCTGGGACCCAGTGACTGGCTCTTGGGGCGGGTGACCAGGGGTCCATCCTTCCCCAGTGCTGGGGGAGCAGAGCTGCTGCCCCATCTGCTTAAATTGGAGCTGTGCCCCCCAGACTTGTGTCCTGCCTGGGGCAGGGGACCAGAGCATCCCCATCCTGGCCCCCACACCCAGGGCATTTGGCCGGGCAGGGGTCAGGGCAGCGCTGCCCACGGGGGTGATGGCTGGGAGCTGTGGGGCTCTTGCTGGAGGAGACCCCCCCGTGCCCAGCCCTGCTGCTCCCAGCAGGAATGGTATTTCTCTATCTGCTGAGCAATTCCTCTTTCTCCCTCCATCCCTGCCAGACCCCAAAAGCGCATCATGCCCTGGGCTAGCTCCTCTCCTTCTCCTCTCCCCTCCAGCTTTCACAACTCCCCCCCCCCCGCCCTGTTCCCTCCTAGCTCCTTGTCTCTGTGGTCGGTGGTGTTATAAAACGCCCCGGCCAGGCCCTTGGTGAAGGTTTTTCTCCCAGCTTTCTTATTCCCTCTGTTTCTGCCTCTTTCTTTTGCTCTTTCTTTCTCTCCCTCTCTTTCTTTCCCTGCCAGGAATCCCAGTCCCAGATGAACCAATACTCCGTGGCTCTGCTATTTCCCTTTTATTCCCCCCCCCTTCAACAGCGAGATGGGAAAAGAGTGTACTAAAAAAAAAAAAAAAAAAAGAAAGAAAGAAAGAAAGAAAAAAATCAAAGCTGCACATATTGGATCCAGATGTGCTTACAGCCCTTTCCAGCAATTTAATTAAATTCCCCCAGACAGCCAGGAGGATTTCTTAATGATCAAATTTCCCTGGCTTTCCTCCTAAAATGCCCCTCTTTCTTCGGCTGGCTGTTGCTCTGTCTCCCTGATGGATAGCCAACTTGCATTCTTCCTAGTCCGCCCCGCCAAGGCGATGGGGAGGAAGGGGACAGATCCTGACGCTGTTATTTTATCCGGGCACTCGAACAACCTGGCCGACCGCGCCAGCAACATCCCTGTTTGCAAAATGGATGGTTTTGCCCAAGAAATGTGGGGATGGGGTGTCACCTCCCCAGAGGCTGTGGCTTGTGGCATGGTCACGGCAGGACCACGTCAGGGATGCTCTGGGGCCTCGGCGTGCTGATGGCCAGGGAGGGGTTTCAGCCCTTGGGTCTCTGGGCTTGACACCTCCCAGGGCTGTTTTTGAGCTGGGTTTAGCCCCACACTGCACCCCCAAAGCCTCCTTTCCAGACGGGGGTGAGTGGGGTGGGGTGGGTGCAAAGCCTCTGCAAGGCTTATGGGGGCACGGCTGGGCTAGAGGGGCCCTTTGGGGCAGCCCAGGGTCCCCTCCTATCCCCAGGGCCTACGTGGCTGGGGTCAGAGGTGGCCATGGGGTGACCCACACTCACCAGCCCCCCTTCCCCAGCTACCGGTGGGAAATGCAGGGGGGATTTCCCCCAAGAATGGTGTCCGATGGAGGGCTGGACCCTGCATGGTCCCAACCAGTGCCACACAGCTGGAGACAGTGACTGTGCCTGCTGCTGCCACCCTGACTGCAGAGGGTCCAGGGTTTTGCTGGACTATCAGAGGGTTTGGGCTTTACCCAGACCAGGAGGGTCCAGGGTTTTACTGGACCATCAGAGGGTCTGGGCTTTCTTTACCCAGACCAGGAGGGTCCAGGGTTTACCCTGCCACCAGCAGCAGAGAGGAGGGACTCAGGACCAGAGCGAGGGTCTTGGCTGCCCAGCCCACCCGATGTGGGGTCCCCCTGGCTGGGCTGTGCTGGTTTGGAGCTGGCTCATAACAGGCATAAAGCATCCTTCATGTGGAGGGAGAAATCCTCGCTCCCCGTTACTCCTCCTGCTGCTTTTCCCCTCCGGTCCCTGCCCAGGATGCTTGGACAGGGTTTTTTCCACCCCCACTCAGGATGGCACAGGGATGATGCCCCTCAAACCCCACCTACGGGGGCTGCTGGGCTGCAAGGGGGGGTCCACACCAGCTGCCCAGCGAGGTGCCACCGCATGGCACCAATTCCCCGTAGCACCAGAGCCAGCAGCCACTCTGCAAGGGGCTTGGGAGCCCCTGCCCTGCCATGAAGGTGGGCTTGGGGCCAGGGGGCTGCAGGCACTGGGGTCCCCCACGCTGGCACCCCACTTTGTGTGGGGAAGGGAAGGGTGGGAAAGAGGGGGGAGTGTGACGGCATGTCAGAAAAATGCCCAACCAGCACGGCCTCCTCACCCCCTCTGCCCCCAGGCCGCAGCTGCCTGCTGAAATCTGGAAGCGCTCCACCAGAATAAAATAAATACGTAAATAGGAAACCCAAGGCGGCTTCAGTTATTGCCGGCGCTCCGGAGCTCTCTGCGTCTGGAAATTCCACCAGAATAATAATACAAATAATAATGATGACAATAATACCAATAAATCCTGGGCTAACGCTTCCCCCAGCAGCTCCTTCAGCAGGCGAAGGTCCCCGTGTGCCGCGGCCAGCAGCCCCCGAGCCCCCGGGAGGTGGCAGCCACTCAGTGCCACTTCCCCAGCACCCCCGGCCCGTCCTGGGTGGGTGCTGCCGCGGGGGGGGGGGGGGGGGGGGGGGGGTTGGGAGACAGGGTGCTGGTTGGGGCACCGGGCTGGTGCAAGGGGCTGCACGACCACATCACACACCCACGCTCACCCACCCCCACGGGTGGCAGAGCCGGAGCTGAAGCCACCGCAGGCGCTGCGGGGGGGGGGGGGGGGGGGGGGGGGGGGGGGATGGAGCCATGCGCCTGTGCACGGCTGGGCAGCTGGAAGGGCCGCGCTGGGCGCCGGGGGCGGTGGCGCCTCTGCACCGGGTGGGGGGGGGGGGGTGCACGGGGAAGGGGGGCGGCTCCCGGTGGGTGCGGGAGCGCTTCCGCGGGAGCGCAAGGGCCCCGGGCACACCTGCGCCAGGCGGGGCGGAGCGTGCACCTCGTGTGGGCGGATGGGCGGGCACCGGGGGGGGCACCGGGGGTGTGTGGGGCACCGGGGGGTGCCCCGGGGGTGCCCGGTCCCGCCCCCGCCCCCGCGCGCTCCCCGCGCGCGCCGCTCCTGGCCGACTGCTGCCCCCTGTCGGCCACGCCGCAGCCCCGCCCCGCCCCGCCGAGGCCCCGCCCCCAGGGAGGCCCCGCCCCATGAGACCCCGCCCCAGATAGGCCCCGCCCCACCCGGCGGCTTCCGCTTCCGGCGGCGGGGCCAGGGGAGGTGAGGGGCGGTGAGGGGTGGGAGGCTCAGACCCGGGGCGGCGAGGGGTGGGAGGTTCAGGCCCGGGGCGGCCCCCGTGAGAGGAAGGGGGGGTTGCTGCGGCCTCCGATTCCCCGCTCCTGTGGAGCCTGGGGGCCCTACGGGCACTCCGGGGCTCGCCCCGTGGGGTGCGGCAGGGTTAGGGGCCGGTGGGGCCCTCTCGGTGTTGGCCCCCTCTGGGGTGCGGGGAGGGGAGGGGAGGGTGGTTATGGGCTCTGCGCTTGCCGCTGTGGGGCACAGTGAGATTCGGGAAACCCCTAGGGTTGCTGTCCTGTGCGCCTCGGGGTTGATGGTTCCTGGACCAGGTGGCCCCTGGTTCCTGGGGGTCGGTGTGTTGGTGGCCCCTGGACTGGTTCCTGTGGGCCGCAGGGGGTTTGGTGGCCCCTGGACTGGCTCCTGTGGGCCGCAGGGGGGTTGGTGGCCCCTGGACTGGTTCCTGTGGGTTGAAGGGGGTTGGTGGCCCCTGGCCTTGCAGGTGCTGCTCCAGCCCTGCGCTCCCCCCAAAAAGCAGGCAGGGGTTTGATGGTCACAGGCACCCCGGAGCACTCGGAGCCCATCTCCGCTCTGACTGCCTTCCCCCTGGCACCCCCAGCATGTGGGGGCTTGTGGCAGAGCCTCTGCAAATGCGGTTTGCCCTGAGCCTGGGCTCCGCCTGGTGTGTTTTCTTCCTGCACCCAGATAACTCTAATTTGCAGCTCTGTGTGCAGGCGATAATTTGAACACACCTCCATGGTGTGTGGGAAGGGATTTCTGCGCTGGTCTTCGTTGCCTTTTAGAAGCATAAGGAGGGAGGGGAGAAAGGCTTTTTTTTTTTTTCTAAATGCAAAACTGCTAGAAAGGCTTGTTTGTTTTAAAAGGAGAGAAAAGTCCTTTGGAAACCAGACAGCGCCAGGATCTGCCTGCAAGAGACCTGTGTGGGGGAAGACATCACTGCCATGCTGGAGGCCCCTGGACGATCTGTGCACATAGCAGAGCACGATGCCTTTCCTGCATGGCTTCCGCAGGATCATCTTTGAGTATCAGCCCCTGGTAGATGAGATCTTGGGGTTGCTGGCGATACAGGATGCAGAAAGGCAGAGCGCCCTTGAGAGGTAACTAGATGGGGCTGAACACCCATGTGGTGTTTTAGGGGGTGGTAGCTGGAGCTCAGTGATGCAGCCGAGGTCAAACACAGCACTGGCTGGGAATAAACCCCAGTTCCAGTGAGCAGCTTGTTCCACAGACCCTTCTCTTGCTGCTGTTCTTCGGGAATGTGGGGGTGGAGTACAGAAAACACAGGGATTACGTGTGCTCCCCAGGAACAGCCCTTTCTGCCTGACCCATGACAATAAAACCTAACCTGGGGTTCAGCTGTGACCCCAATGCTGCTGCAGAACCCCACAGCCAACAGGCTAAGGACCCGGAGGTTACAAGGCAAGAGAGGAGACCAGGGAATTTTCTTCTTCCCTTTCGGCTGAGTAACTGGTTGGTTTTGTGTGTCTTAAGCCCTGCCTGTTTGGGTAGTGACAGGAGCCAGCTCGCAGCTGTGAGACAAGTTTTGGAAAGGGAGACCCACTCCCCGTTTTATCAGGAAGGTGTGAGCTATGCCCTGCTGAAGGTCACCGAGCTGGGGCTCGTCCCCGCCGGAGAAATCCTCCTGGAGTTTGGAGCTGACCTCAGCTTTGAAGGTAAGGCTGGTGAGGAGGGGGCTGAGCCTGGGTCTGTTCCTCGGGCTGGCCAGGGGGATCCAGCTGGGGAGAAGCTGCCCTGGGAGGCGGTGATAGCTGGGGCAGAAAGAGGGGGTGCTGCCAGCTCAGACCCCCACTGCTGGGATAGCGTGGATGTGCTTTGTGGCAGCCCATGTCCAGACCCAGCCACAGGGATGGACTGGGGGATGGCCAGGGGCTTGGGGGCCAGTTGGAACCTCTGAGGACTTTTGCCAGAGGTGGAGCCGTTGCAAAAGCAGGACCTGGGGTGTCTGTGACAGCCCTGCCTTCACGGGCATCGCTGTGTACTCAGGGCACTCCCCAGCTGCCCCCTTCTGCTTCTGGCAGGCATCAGGGCCATTCTGGGGAAGCCCTTAGTTCTCTCTGACTCTGTGGTTTTTGTCCTCAGATCCAGTCACCTACTACACCCCCCTGCACATCGCAGTGCTCCGCAACCAGCCGGATATGGTGGAGCTCCTGGTGCGCCACGGGGCTGACATCAACCGCAGAGACCGGGTATGGGCATAGCTGCCAGGGCATGGCCAAGCTGAGCCCCCTTGAGACTTAGCTGTGAGGGACTGGTGTGTGGGACAGCCCACCCTGCTCCCACCGCCCAGGCTTCACTGCACCCTGCTTCCCCTCGGCAACCTCCTGTGCCCATTATCCATAGTGCTCTGATGCTGTGGCAGAAGTTCAGGTTGCCTTTGGTCAAGCAAACCTGCCTCTGCCATGGAGCGATGGGTGGGAGGAGGCTGGGGTAGACAAACCTCTCCCTGTGGACACACCAGGAAAGGTTCACTTTGATTTTTGGGGCTGGGTTGAAATAACGCTCTTATGCTGGCCATGGTGAAGCCCCAGCAGCAACTCTCCGGAGGTGTTCACAAATAGTCTTTAATACTTACTAATGTTTTGGGTTTTTTTTCCCCTCTTGCTCTGTGCAGATCCATGAGAGCAGTCCCCTTGATCTGGCCAGTGAGGAGCCTGAGCGGTTGCCGTGCCTCCAGCGGCTGCTTCAGCTGGGGGCCAATGTCAATGCAGCTGACAAAAACGGTCTGTGTGCCCCATCTGTTCTCCCAGCAGCCAGCCCTCGTGGGTGGGATAGTGCAGGGCATGGGGTCTGGGTCCTTCCGTCTCGCTGCTGCAAATGCTCTCTGGCTGTAAACTTACCTGGTTTGGAAGCTGGGTGCAGGCTGCAGAACCTCCCTGGTGCTCTGTGCTTTCTCCTTGTATGTTGGCTGCGTCAGGTGCTGAAGGGGGCTGAAACCAGCTCTGTGCAGTCCATGGGAGAGGGGATGAGGCCATGCCTCTGTAGGCCTGTGGTGCCGCCATGCTCTAAACCCCACTCTGCCATGGCATGCGTGCCCTCTAGGGCCACTGCCAGCCCTGCATATGTGGCCTGTGACCCTGTCCCGACAGCTGTGCACCATCACAGGGACAGCAGGAACCTGCCAGAAGGGGAAGGGCTGTTTCTCCCCATGTTAGGCTATCTGGTTGGTGGGGTGGGTCGTTTTCCTTCCTGCCTTTTGGGGTGTCACCCTATTTTCATCTGACTGACAAAGTACTCCATTGCAGGAAAGACAGCGCTGTTGCACGCCCTGGCCAGCAGTGACGGTGTCCAGATCCACAACACCGAGAGCATCCGCCTCCTGTTGGAAGGAGGTGAGGGCGACCTTCTCCCCTCTCCATGTACAGTCCCTCCAGGCCTAGCACTGGCTGATCTTTCGTACAGCACCGGACACTGCCCTCTCAATTCTTTTATGTTCTCAACTTGAGCAAGAGTAAAGCCTAGCAGCGCCAGAGTTAGTGCTGCCCTGGCCTCATCTGCAATGCCAGTTACGCTCTCTGTCCCTTCCTCCAGGTGCGGACGTCAGAGCCACCACCAAAGACGGTGACACTGTCTTCACCTACGTCATCTTCCTGCTGGGAGAGATGGTGTGCAGCAACACTGAGGAAGCGCAGGTGATCAATCGCTTCTGCTTCCGTGTCACACAGCTGCTGCTGGCCCATGGTGCCAACCCCAGTGAGTGCCCAGCCCCTGAATCCCTCACTCATCTTTGCTTCAAGAGCTTCAAACGCCACTTCCCACTGCTGCGTTTCTTGCTGGAGTCGGGTGCTGCCTACAACTGCTCCCTCCATGGTCCCTCGTGCTGGTCAGGCTTCCACATCGTCTTCGAGTGCCTCTGCTCGCACCTCAGTGTCTCTGAAGACGACGGCTTCTCTACGGACCTCATCCAGAAGGGTCAGACTCTGCTGGAGCTCATGATGGCCAGTTCACAAGCTGTCCAGCTGCCCAGCAACTTTGAGGTCAACACCAGCAGCTGTAGGTACCATGGGGAGAAGATCAGGACTCTCTTCTGCTCTCTGAAGCAGCTGGAGCGCTCCCCACAGGCATTGAAACATCTCTGCAGGGTGTTTATCCGGCAGCGCCTTAAACCGTGGCCAGTGGATGTCAAAATCAAGGCTCTACCTCTTCCAGACAGGCTGAAGTGGTATCTCCTGATTGACCATGCTGCTGCCGGGCACGAGGACCTCTGAGCCTGACTGATGCCTCTCTGTCTACCCACCTCCACGGTCGTAGTGTGCCTACAGCCGCCAAAGCTCTGCTCTGGGCCAGTTTTGTCCATAAGAGGTGGGCTGTTCACACACTGTCCACGTGCCCACGGCTTGGTGAGCGCTGCCCACACTGTCTGTCTCTGCTGGGTTTTTGGGGGGGGTTGTGCTTTTTTGAGCATGATGCTGCAGGTGTGTCCCTGGAGGCCTTGTTGCTCTGGGGCACGTTATGGGGAGGCAGGCAGAGCCCTGTGACTTCCTGGGGGTAAAGAGAGCCCCTGGGCATCGGGGAGCCAGATACTGGGGCAGAGGGGTTGGTGTGGATTTTACAGCCTGGAGTCAGGAGCAGTGGGGCAGTTGGGGTGGTGTGACTGGACAGGCAGCCTGTCACCTCTCGCCAGCCCTGCCGGGTCTGGGGTGGGGGAAGCAGTGCCTTAGGCAAGCAGCAGAGTTGTGAGATGCCCTCGGGGTGCTGGGAGAAGTGTTCCCTGTGCCATGAGAACGCTGGCATCTCCATCCTGGTTTCCTGCCTTTGGTCTTGCTGTTGGGAGCAGCTGTGGTGAAGGCAGGTCTGGCATCTCCGCATGGATGTGGAGGCCTTACTCACACAGGCTTTTGAAACCAGGAGCATGACAGGGGTGATGGGAAGCGGGGCTGGCAGCGGTGGCCCAGAGGCTCAGCACCCTCTGAGTTTCCGCTGGGAGCACCCCGTCCTCCCGGCAGAGAGGACCATCCACCAAGGACATCTTGGAGGTGCTGGGCTCTAAACCAAACAGACAAACGGATGTTTCTTGGCTTTGTGGTGTGTTCCCTGTGGAGGAACGGGCAGCTAACTGCTGAGTACCTTGTGCCTCCCTCCCTGTTCCTTGGCTCTTTCCCTTGCTGGCTGCTACCAGAACCTTGGTCTCCAGTGCCTCCTTCCCAGGAACAAGAAATTGCAGCAGGACTTGAGGGTTTTTCTTTACAACCTGCTCCTGGAACCTGCAGGCTCTGGGGCTGTACACGGAGGAGTTCCCGTGTCCCAGCCTTGCCACAGCTGTCTGGCTCCCCCTTCTGCTGCCTTGTGACCTGCTAAAGGCCAGCCCCACATTTTTGTTGTTTGGTTTTTGTTTGTCATGGGGGACAGATGCAGAAGAGGAGGAAAAGAGGGGAAAAATCTATTCTGAGCAGGTACAATTTACAGCAGGTGAATTTGGCTGCAGAAGGGTTGTCCGTCTGTCCCCTGCCATTGCCCTCCTTGCAGCGTGTTTTACTTTCTCCCACCCTGTGGAACTGGAGCTGTGCATCTCAATGAATTGATGTTTAACAAAAAATAATAATAACGTGATCAAATACTCCCCTGGTGTCTGGAATGGGAAATGAGCAATTAAATGAGGCCTTTTGTAGTAATGACAAGGGGTTTGTTTCTTCTGCAGGAGAGAGGCAGAGGAGAGGGCTCTGTGGGGATGGGGGGAATCGTGTGTGAGCCCAGGTGGAGGAATGGGCTGCAACCAGGGTCTCCTTGCCCACCTGGCAAGCTGTTGTGCTAGCTGGGTTGCCATGAGCACGTGACTGGACTTGGGCAAAATTAAGTGGCTGTGGCCAAGGAGGAGACGGGAGTGTTCAAAGCCGGGTGATGGTGTGGGTTGTTGGAGGAGCAGCCATAGCACCACAGTGTTCAAGCAGGAGGTGCTGGGCATCACTGTGAGCCTGCGGTAACGGGCTGGGGGGTCTGGAGGCTGCTCAGAGTGGGTTCCCCATTAATGCCCAGAGCACACCACCTCCTAGGGTTGCAGGGCTTTGGGTTACCCCTATCCCTGGAGGAAGATGTGGGGGACTCAGGATTACAGCCATCTCCCTTTTTGCTGCACGTGAGGGTGACCTGCTCATGGGTTTAGAGAGGCCCCCCCAAAGCTGCAGCACCTGGTGTTGCTCCCCAAGCCACCATGGGGAAATGGCAGCTATTTCTCCCATTTGCCTTCCCCAGCTTGTTGCCGTGAGCAGCAGCAACTACAAGAGCAGGAAAGGGTCAAACACCCAAGCGAGGAAGGGAGTCCAGACCCTCACAGAGCTGCCACAAGCTCCTGTTGGCCAACAGGAGCCCTGTGTGACTGCTGTTAGCAACCTGCTGGTGCCCACCGAGCATGCCTCTTGGAGGGGAGAGACCCCTTGCTTCCCTACAGAGCCCCCAAAGGTGGCATCAAGCCAACAGCGCATCTGACAAAAGCCAACGTGCAGAAGTGCAACAGCAGGAAAATGTATTTGGCAAACACCTTTTTCACAAACAGCAGCAACTTGGAAGACAAAGCCCCGTCCTTGTCACCAGCCCCGGAGAGAGGGAGTCATGACACCCTTGCCACCATCTGCCACCCTGTGGTGAAGGCACAGTCCTCACCCCTCCCGGCCCTGGCAGGAACCACCGTGCTGGCCTGTGCTCCGAGCTGGCTCTGGAGAGACCTTCTCCCACCGCCAGCCGCCCTCATCTCATGGCAAAGGTGTAGACATGGTAGATCTCATCGGGGAAGTTCTCCTGGCGCTCCTCGGCCAGGAGGTGCAGGCCAGCTCGGCGGATGATCTTACGGACCACGTCCAGGTCCCGGCAGACACTGCTGTCCACATCGTCCATGATCACGCCCTCCTGAGCCATGTTGTCCTTGATGACCACAATGCCATTGGGCCGCAGGCCGGCACGGCACCGCTTCAGGAAGTCGGAGAGGTGGTTGTCAGTGAGGTGTCCTGGAGGGGCAGAGTGGGTGTTAGAGGGCACAGGGTGACTGTGGCAGGAGCCCCAGGCAGTACGTGATACGAGGGGAGGAGAGCAGGGGACTGCAGCTGGCATCCCTCCTGATCCAGGCAGCCAAATACTTGAGCCATTTGCAGGTGAAAGCTTTAGCTTGGGGGGGTCCCAACTTGTGTACCTCAGGCTTTATCCAACACCAACCCACACTTCTGCCCTGGCCTCCAAGGGCTTGGGGGAAGTGTAGTGCCCAAAGTGGGCAGGTCCCCAACCCAGCCTCCCACCCATGGTGTGATGCTCAAGCTCTCCTGCCCAAAGCTCTCCCCAGTGCATGGGGCACCTGCCCCTCAGGGGAAGCAGGACAGAGGACAGGCTGGCAAGACCCCCCATGAGCTGAGTGACCCTCACCGATGACCCACTGGATCCAAATGACATCGTAGGAGTTTGGCTCAGGGCTGAAGTCCTGGAGGCCGCAGCAGAAGTAGTTGCGCACCCGCCTGCCCTCCTCTCCCAGGTAGCTCTTGGCCTTGGTGAGGAAATCCTCCGTCACATCCACCATGTCTACCGTCTTGAAGAGAGGCAGCAGCAACCGCTTGGTGATCCGGCCGATGCCAGCCCCGCAGTCCAGAGCCCGGGTTGTCCCCGTCCGGTTGGGGCCATCCTGGAACAACAACCATGAGGGGCTGAATCCCACCATGAGGTACCCACAGAGGAGAAATGGGGCAACCACACAGGACAGGGCTGGGCTATGGGGAGCCTGTTGCAGGGCAAAGCTCTCCCAGCACCCACACAGCAGAGGATCGCATGGAGGAACTCGGAGGGAAGAGCCCAGCTCTGTGCTGGGAGAAGGATGGGGCTTTGGGAGCATGACAGACCATGCCACCTACCCTCAGAAACCTCTGCAGGAACTTCCTGGAGCTGTTGATGTCGATGCTGGAGATGTGGCCGTAGCCCCCCAACATGCCATCCACCGTGGCAGGCACGTCCTTCCAGTACTTCTCCGCCTTGGAGTAAAACTCAAACTCGTTCTCCACCACCTCACTCGTCATGCTGGCCGAGGGGTACGCACCCACGTGGGACTTGCTGCTCGTCCAAGACAGGGGAGAAACTGCCTGTCAGGTCTGAAAGAGCTGCAGGCGCAAAGCCTGCCCCGAACTGGGGAGGCAGCATCAGTTCTGTGAGTACCCTTCCCCCTGCCCAGGGCTATTTCAAACCCTAAAAACCTTCTGGCGAGAGCAAAAAAGATCAAAGATCTAAATCCTGGTATTTTCTGGAGACCAGCAAGCCCCAAACCCCTTCCCAGGCAGGGATGCCTCAGCCAGACCAGGCATCCTGGAGCCTTGCTCAGCGATATACCCAATTATTTTTTCTTTTTTAAGGCTGACCCACCCTTTTCACCTATTCTGCCTCTTCTCTCCCTGTCTTAAGAGTGTTATCATTTTACAGATTACGTGTTTATCTGTGGCGACAGCCCCATCAGTCACCTCCAATTACATCTGGAGTTGCTAAAAGTTATCCTAAGCACCTACCTGAGGATTGTAAATCTCAGCTGTGACCATAAGTTAGATATTTGCAATATAATAAAGTCAAGGTATAATCAGCAATACAAGCTATAAATCCCCCCCCGACATCTCATAATTCAAACCACTGTGGATTTGATTAACTGTGCTGGGGATTAGAAACTAGATTTAAAGTGGCCAAAGGGTAAATTCAAGGACTTCAAACACCTTTACAAATAAAGAAATATATAGTGTTCATGGCTTGAATTTGCTGGCAAATATCCCATTAGACACAAAACCTTTTCTATGGCAGCTTAGGCAGTTTCGGTGGCCTCACGTGGTCTTGAGCAGCCCGGGGACGGAGCAGGAGGACGCAGCATCTCACCTTACAGATCACCGTTTGAAATCCAGTTTGGCTTGGTGGTGCCGGGAGCCGGTCTGTGCTGTGATCTCAGGGAAGAAAAGACAGGATTTTAGTCCCCAGTCACCCATTTACTCTCACAAGTGTGAGCAAGACCAACTGCAGCCCCAGGGAGCTGGAGGTAAGAGCTGCCCCGACCCCATGGACACCATCCTGGGGTAGCTGGGGGGCAGAAGCTGCTGCTGCTCAGAAGTGGCAAGAGGCTGAGCCAGGGGGGCGGCTGGTGCGTGGAGGGTTTTGGCCCTGCTTTAGGCAGTGCTGCTGTCTGATCTCATGGGTTTGGACCCCAGTTCGTGCTCCCAGCAGCATCACCCCTTCCTTGGCCCTGGGTTTGTCTTGGTGACTCCATGGTGATGGTTTTCAGGGTGTCACAGGCCACCAACACCGGTCAAGAGCACCCAGTGGGACAGCCCAGTGTCTCGCTGTCTCTGCTCTACCCACCAGCGTGGACCCTGGTGCTGGCATCTCCCGGCTGCCCGGAGAGCCCCCGAAACGTGACAGCCCCGCAGCGGACATGTGAGCAGTTAAGGGCAGGCACTCGCCCCCACAGACCCCTGCAGCCGTGAGGAGGTCACACTGGCCCTCCCCGCTGTCCGGGAGGCGGGGGGGGGGGGGGGGGCCCCCCCCCCCCGCCCCCCCCCCCCCCCCCCGGGGGGGGGGCCCCCCCCCCCCGGGGGGGGGGGGGGGGGGGGGGGGGGGGGGGGGGGGGCACCTCAGTGTGGGAGCCGTTCCCCGGCCCCTGGGACCTTCTGCAGGCTGGGGGCGGCAGGGGAAGGGGGTGCGCGGGCGGAGGGGCCCCCAGGACGAGCGGGGTGGGGGGGTGTGGTGTGTGCACCGCCACGGGGGGCACTGGGGTCCTATCCCGGGGGCGGGGGGGGGGGCGGTTTACACCAGCCCTGCCCGTGGGGACGCGAGGGGGCGGTTCCTGGTTCAAGGCCTGGTTCAGCCATTTTCCCCCGTACCCCTCGCTTGGGGCTGAGGACCCCCCGCACCTCAGGGCTGCGGCGTGGGCCTCCGCCGGGGAGCCCCGCAGGCCGCCGGGCTGCAGCCCTGCCTGCCGGGGGGGGCAGATCCGGCCCCGGCAGCTCCCCTAGCCCCTCCCGGGCCCCCCCGGCCGCTGCGGGTACGGGGCGGCGGAGCGGCCCCGGGGGCGGGAGGGTGCCCGGCCCCGCCCGCTCCCTCAGGCCGGGCGGCCGCGACCCCCGGCTCCCCCCGGTTACCTCAGGCGGCGGCCGCGCTCTGTCCCCCCTCCCCCGCCGTGACGGGCGGCCGAGGGCACCAACCAGACGGCGGCGCTCGCGGTGACGTTAGCGTGAGGTCACCTGGGTGGGCGGGTTCTCTCTCGCTCTCTTACCGGCTGTCCGCGGGGGGGCGCCCCGGGCAGGGGGTTCCGCTGCGGGGCGGACTGGGGGGGTGTCCGGGGCAGCAGCGGGTGGCGGCTGAGGGCAAGGGTTTCCCGTCCCGCCTCGGTGCGGGCCCCGGCGCCCCCCACGTGTGGCCGCACCGTGTCATGAGCGGCCCCGGGGCCGCCCGCGGGGCTTCGCGCCGCCTCCCCTCGCCCGGGGGTTGCTCCCCCGGCCCCCGCCACGGCCCTCAGCCCGGCACCGAGCGCCTGTCCGGGGGACAGATGGGCGCAGGAGCCCGGCGGCGGCGGCGGCACGGCAGGGTGGCACCGGGATGGCAGGGCCCGGGGCCGCCGTCGCAGGCGGCGGGGTCGGGGTGACCAGGACAAGGACCCGCCCGGGTTTGGTAACCGAGGGGCTGTCGGGGTCGGGCTCCCCGCCTGCACCCGGCCCTGCTGCGCCGTCCCGTCCCGCCGGTGTCCTTGTCCCGGTCCCGGTCCCGTCCCGTCCCGTCCCGTCCCGCCGCGGCCGCGCGGGGGCGCTGTTGTCCCGCCGTTGCGCCATCGCCGCCACGGGAACTTCGGGGGGGGGCGGAGGGAGCCGGGCCCGCACGTACCCCTGCGCCCACCCCGGCACTGATCCCCCCACCCGCGCCGCGCCCCGGCGGGGACACCGGTCCCGCCGCCCCCAGGTGATGCCCCCGGCCCTCCCGTGCCCTGCCCAGCTCCATTCTGCCGGGCCCACACGGGGAGCTGAGGCCTGAAGGGCTCATCGCAGCTGTGCCCCCTCCCCCCCCCCCCACATTGCACCCTGTAAACCCGGGACGCAGCCGAGACACACCCACACACCCACACACACACCCCCCTTTGGGGAGCTGCCTCCCTCCCTCCCCCGCCATGGTCTGCAGTCTGGGGGAACATCCCACCCCATTGCCTCCCGCCTGCACGCCCACCCCAGCCCGACGGGGCTGAACCCCCCACTCCCGTGGATGAGGACCTGCGGTGTCCCAGGCTTTCCCAAGGGGATCACTGTAGGGACAATGACAAAACTAGGTTGGCTGCAGCCGTGTCCCTGAGGAAAGGCAGCCGCTGTGGCTTCTCCGGTGTCTAATGGGGGGGGCACACCTTCCCTCACCTTCCGCCGGACACCAACTTGCACAAAACCTGTAGGAACAAAATCTGCTTGAAATCACCCAAAGCGGTCAGAAGGTAACGGCAATGGGGACAGCACTGTACAGGCATGGGGGAGCAGGGCCCATTACCACTGAGCCAGCACCCACTTACACCCCAAAGTGTTCTAATGGCCCCAGCAAGGACTTGCTGTCCCAAAAACAGAGCTGCTCACCCCACGGCCATCCAAAAATCCATGGCACAACCAGGATGGGGCCCCAGTGCCAGATCCCCTTGCCATCCTTTCATGGTGCCTATAAGGAAAGTAAAGGGAGACCCTCACCTTTGGGCAAGCAGCTCTCACCACAGGACAGCTTTTGGGCACCCAGGTCCCCTGAGTCCCTGCGAAAGGGCCCAAGCGTGCCAGGGGCGGCAGCGACCCGAGGCAGGAGCTGATGGCAGGGGCTGGGAGCACGTGTTTAGTCGGCTGTGGAGTTGGGGATGCAGAGAGAGCATCTCTGAGCACAGAAAGCACTGCTTTTGCCCCATTTTGTGTTCCAGATTTTAAAGAAACAAGGGAGGGGACACACAGGGCAGCAGCGTCCGGCTGCTCCTGGGATGGGGTAGTGTTCAGGGAGGTGCCTGGGGGTGAGCCAGCACCGAGTGTCACCCATGCACAGGCACCTTAATGTCCCAAACCCACCCATTTTCCCCTCACTGAAGCCACCAGCAGCCATTGCATCGCTCTGGTTGTCACCTGCGTTTTCAAGCAGACCATGGGGCACCTGTATGCCATCCATGCCACCTATTTCCTCATGGGACCCTGCAGTATTTGCTCCCCCTACTTCCCAAAAAAGACGTTTTTCTCCTTTTTTTTCACCATACTGCTCTGGGGCTCATGCAGACCCTTTCCATTAAGCCCCAGCCTCCCCCTCCATCCTTCCCTGCTGCTGAGGCCCTTCGTGGTGGCAGGGAGGGGACAGTGCTCCCACTCCTCACCCGGGGGCTGGGGCTCCGTGTCAGCCCCTCAGGTTTCAATGAAATCCACAGCAGTTGCCTTGAACTGGGGGCCAATCTCCCTTGCAAATGTTCCCTTTGATTTTATGTTATTATTAAGGCAACGGAGTGTGGCTGAAAATTAAGGGGAAAAAGAAATCGGTTGAGCGTCCCTCGTCTTGCCACGCTCCTAAGCCAGGCCTGGGGACGAGGGTCCCACCATGGAGGATGCCCCATTGAGTCCCACTCGCTGCTGGAGATGGATCCAACCTTGGGGCCAGTTTGTGCAAAGCCAAGTCTGCAAAACGTGGCAGCACGGCGCTGCAGAGCCGCCCGCTCCCCTCCTTGGCTCAGCTGCCTCCCCGTGGTCGCTGCTGCCGGGAAATGCTTTTCCTCTGACCGGTTTCAATCTTGTCACTCGGTAATTCCTTGTGCGACGAGACAGAAAACACCCCCCCAGACCCTCTTCTCCAGCCCATTTGTTTCCCTGCACACTCTCCTCTTGCTCCCGCTCACTCGCCACCTTTCAAGGTAATCACCGGCGCTGCAATCGCTCTTCAGGAATATTTTTTTTTTCCTTTTCCCCAGGTGCTTAATCACCTTTATTACCCTTTTCTGATTAATTAATTCTAATTAATTTTGCACTATCATTTTTGAGAAGAAGTGACCACGATGGCACATGTTGTTGCAGGTGATTTGCAAGGCAGGTCCTGCAGTGCCGGCACAGCCCTTGCCTCATCGGCATCAGATCCGGGCGGGCGCCTGCTGCCCCGTTTGCTGCCATTAATGGCAATTAATAGAGCGACGAAGCCCTCTGAGGCCCTGGGAAGAGCCCCGAGGTACTTTGCTGGGAACCATGTGGGATGCTCCCACCTCCTGTGCTCTGCCGAGGCCAGTGGGGTTTGGCCCTGGCCAAACCTGCCCCTGTGTCCACGTTTGCCCAGCTCTTTCAGCTGGCTCCACCACACCATGGCCAAGGCTTGGGAAGTCAGAATTAATTAGGTCAGGGCTTCTCCCCGCTCACCGAGAGCCACCAAGGCGCTCGGAGGGGTGGCAGGGATGCGGGTCCCTTTGTGCCAGCCATGCTCCCTCACCTCTCATCTTCCAGCACCAGTGCCAGCCCTTCACTGAGTACCAGCACAGGCTTCACCCCTACATCGCCCCAGAGCCTTTGGAGCTGGAACCTGACGTGGTTTGGGGGATCCTGCCTTTATAATAAATACATGTCCAGGGGACAGAGGCTGGTGTCCCTTCGCTGTTTGTCCAAAAGCAACCCCTGGTCCATACCTCATCCCCAGCACCCAGCAAGGAGAGGGGACGCGGGCTGGGAGGCTGCAGCTGCACTCCTGCCCAGGAGGCTTGTCAGGGAGTCCCATGTCCCTGACACAGCCATCAGTCACTGTCCCCAAATGGAGCTGGTCGGATGCTCCTGCTGGCCCCGTGGCCACCCAGTGCAGCTTGGGGCTGGCACTGTCCATCCCACCTCACTCCCTCAGCCGCTGGCTCTCACCGGGAGGCTGAAGCATCATCACCGACACTGCTGAAACCCTCCAGCAGCCCGAAATACATAAAAACTATTTATTATGTATAGTGTAATATATGCTAGAGACGACAAACTGTATGCTATATGCTAAAGAGTAGATAATAGTGTGTGTGTGTGTGTATATATATATATATAAAAAAACCTCCCTTTATACACTATGTGTATAATATTGTTAGCATAACTGTGTGTATATAAACATATATAGTGTAAATGGACCATTTATGCCTATATGTATATACATATATACACACATATATACATATACACCAGATATAGATATATGCATATGGATATATACACACACACAAATATATATGTATACATATATAAAACAGGACAAGGGGGAATGGTTTCAAACTAAACCAGGGT